>JAARMF010005178.1:0-12501 GCA_022844705.1 Toxascaris leonina
GTTTTCAACACGAAATAGACTATTTGTAAATCGACTATTACAAAAGCATAACGAGTGAATGACATTATACTGCAACGAGAATCACTATTCACCTTTACAATAATGTGATGCTTTTGTGAAGTTGTCATTTAGTTCGTAAGAAAATTGTCTCGAATGCGGCATAAGTTCTCTTCGGAATCTATACTATGTTCAATATAGCAAGGAGGCAATGATATGAGTAGCATTACACTTGTAGAAAAGTGATAGCCAGTATAGCCGGTATTTCCTTTCTATCATTTCGAATTACAAAACCGATTCATCCCTAAAACCAACATCGTGCTCGCAAGCACAGTTTAGAAACATAGGCTCATAAAATTTATGCTTCCTCACCTCTGGTTCATTTTATGCCAGTTTTTTTGACATAACTTCTTAGCCACTCAGATTCTTCTGTGGTCTTCAAACGAGATATCTCGACAAAAGCGTTTTCATTGGGATTAAAATTTTTATCATGTATATGGTCATCAGAGTGTTGCATAATGCTACACAACTAGGGAACAGTTTGTCATGGTAGTTCAATTTTGGCATTTTCTCTATGCCTTTATCAGATCAATCTCATATCGCGATGATATCGTCTGCAACTCCAAATTTGTAAAGGCGCATCCAAAACACGGAAAATTCCGCGTTTTCAAATGAGTTTGTTGATGCTTCGACTAGGCTGTTCCTGTGAGTATGCCAGAAGATTTTTCGCTTTTTGGCTCTTGTCAGAATCGCTCGACTGGATGACTCCGATGACTGGTGAAGAAATTCCCTAATTTGCATAGGAAGCATTCATTGTTGAGATCTTGGATGGTGGGTTTCCAATGAGCGAGCGTATTTTCGAAGATTGGCTTACCTACACATCCTTAATAGACCAAATCTTGAACTGACATGAGTATTCACGCCTAACAGTAGCATGTGACTCAGCTCGGAGAGTTGAAACGAGTAGTTAGGCTTCAGCGGGATGTAACGAAGAGTGCTATAAAGTGTGCGTTTTGCCAGATGAAGTGGAAGAAAGTGAGCACTTCGAATATAAGACAGAAACCTGCCTGTTCTGGGCGGAAAGCTGAAAACTGTATTAGCTCCGAGCTACTCGTTTTCTTTTCGCCTATCGGCAAGATGCATAAAACTTTGATGTCTTTTGACGAGACTGAATGGAGTCCGATTGCTTCCGGTTGTTTGGAAGCTAGACGTCGCTGTGTAACAACACTTATCTCGAACCACTAGAAATGTTTGAAGGCTTGCAACACAATTTTTAGTGCTTTCGAACGAATATTCAGCAATAATTTGAACTCATTCTCTGTCAGAATTTGAACAATGTTGACTGTGCTGATAGTATAGGGTACTCCAAAAGTACTCAGAATGACATATGTTTTGTTTTTGTTTGTATATGGCGTGGTTATTTTTGCATACGCCAACGTCTGGTGCGCTCGCTCGCAAAGTTTCGTTCACACCTGTTCAGACGCTTAAATCATTGTATTTGCCTCCTCGGTTTCCTCCTCAACCTCTCGGTAGCCAATATATACTGCAGGTTGTGTAAATAAACTGACTTCTTCGCTCCACTGTTTCTTCACTTTGCTGCTTGGGTTACTCCACAGTCAATTCCTCCTTCACTCGAGCAAGTGCTACGCATCCTCACTCAGATCTCAAAATTGGATTATTAAACCTCTTTGAATTGATTAACGCTTAAGCGCAACGAACAACAACGTTATGAAACGAACGAAGCAAACCGTAGCAACATAGTAAACGGTAAACAGCACTACAGCAAACGAAATGTCATACCAACCGAATACCCAAAACATCTTAGAAAAGGTCATAATTTACCAAACGAATATGTCCGCAGATATCGGAATCACTTTCACCGGTGTTCAGTTATCTCTGATACACTTCATCGGCTAAAATGTCAGCATTGCTAAACAAACACTAATAACAAGTTGGAACAAGTCAACACGACGTATTTTTGAAATGAGTGACATTCAAGGCAATCAAATAGAATAATAATCGTATAAATTAATGAACCACATCATGCTACCATAGTGGCTTTTAAGCAATTAAACACATCGAACTCCTCGAAATTTTAGATTTTCAATAATTCCGACAGATTATTACAACTCAACGAATAAATAAACGGCTCGGAACAAAATTGATGGGCAAACTCGTCTTCATCGCGCACGTAGTGAGAGCAGGACTGCACATCGCTGTGAGGAAGGAATGGAGTGATCCGCAGTAACTTAATATTGGTTGCTGGAAACAAAGGAACACAGTCCTTGTTCTTTTTGGTGGCGTTGTTTACGCATATGTAACGACGCTATACTATCTGGTGTCACGGCTCTGTTGATGCTTCTCAGCTGCCACGATTGTGCCACTTTCTTTGTCTCATGGTTCACTCATCAGAAGCTTGGCGTGGGCAGGTTGCACTCTTCTGGCACCTTTTAAATTTGCCTCAACATATCATAACTTCGTCACTTAGCCTCGCTAACTTCCAAAAATTACATTAAACTTCACCTGCAGTCGCAACAATCATATTAAAGTGTAAAAGTTTCGTTGTTCTAGCAAGCTTGAAAATATGCGATTATGGTGCTTTTGGAGCATCCTATAATTGTGTGATGTCGCAATAGTCCCCAGGAATTCTACTTATCCAGAAGTCAAAACTCGTNCGCTAACTTCCAAAAATTACATTAAACTTCACCTGCAGTCGCAACAATCATATTAAAGTGTAAAAGTTTCGTTGTTCTAGCAAGCTTGAAAATATGCGATTATGGTGCTTTTGGAGCATCCTATAATTGTGTGATGTCGCAATAGTCCCCAGGAATTCTACTTATCCAGAAGTCAAAACTCGTCCGTACCGTCAATTTTGTACTCATTTAGAAAATTGTGTCGTGGAAAAAGATGGAAAAGCGAATCGAGCGAATGGCACAATTTGTGCTTTCGAACTTCATTCCGCAAATCCAACCGCACTTGCAAGTACCCAGAAACAGCGATAAAATGCCTAATAGCTAAACAATGGCTAAAGAAATCTGAGGTGTGATTTTTATGGCGCCTTTCTTTACGAATAGCTCATATAAGATATGATGAGATTTACATAAACGTCGGAGGTCACCGTATACCCCATTTTCATATTTCCAAAATTCGTTGCTTTCGTTGCTTGAAAATCGAAGCTTTTTTACAGCGGGCAAAAATACACGTGTACCAGGACACTTACGCACGCATACGAGCATACACAAATATACAGATATTGAAACTTAGGTGCATACATACGACATTGGGTAAACACAAGCAAATATATGAATACGTACCCATACAAAGGCATACACAAACAAATACATATGAACGGACAGACAGACACAGACGCAGAAACAAACGCATGCACACGCACACGTGTACAAAAACACTTCACACAAATAAACACACGCTCATACAAACAAACAGACAAACACAGACATACGATGGAACACATTTGTGCACATAAATTAGATATGTGCTTATAGAAACAACTTCATGTTGGATTTCAGCAGCAACTTACATCAGCGGATTAAACGGATTAAAAAAGAAGTTCGCAATTACCGTCCTTCTCAAATGGCAGAACCTTTTAGCTGATCACCGAACCACTTTACTAGTAGCACTTTCGGTGTTCGTGGCGTCAGTGCAAAAAGAACAGATGCTTTTCCCTCAGCTAAGCTATTTTAAAGTCCAATTTTTATACGTATGGTGCAATCATTGTGTTAGTGACAGAGGAAGACGCTATGATGAAAAGTGGTAGCTTCCTTATTGATGAAAATAGACTTGCACGAAACTGATAACAGGCTGCAGATAGTGACACAGGATGACGCTTTCTTGAGAGAGGGGAAGATAATTATGGGCATTAATCCGGAAAAGAAATCCAGGAACAAAATTCTCCAGGAAGTTCAGGGATGCGAGTGGAACCTCTGTTCGGTACTCGAATTTATTCGGACCAGAGTTTCTTTTTTTTATATACCGGTTATTGGGATTTTCGCAACGAAGAGTACTGCGTGAATCGATCCACAGAGTTGAAGCGTATGGGCAGCGGTTCAATATCCGTCCTGATCCTCAAATTTTCTTATCTGTTTGTACAACGGTGAAATAAACACTACTCTCCATCCGCTTTGATCAGAATATCGTATGGGATATTACCGCACACATCGACTGGTCGAAACTAATTTGCAATCAGACTGTGAATAATAAACAGTCCTTGCAAAGATACAATCTGCATTCTTTGGCGAATCACAAACTGTTCTCTGGGCTAGTGCAGCAATGTTCGTTTTTTGCACTCTTATTGGGAAGTGATCATTAAGCCAGGAGAGAATAAGTCGCAGACATGATGCCTCAGGCGAATTCAGTTAGAGTGAACGCTGCTGCCAAAAATTCTATTTGCCTAATGTAACTTCAGAAGACCAACGAAGAATTGCAAAACGTTAATGCCGCAACATGTTTCGCAACGAGACGTTCATGAGCAAAGAATCAAATCGTATTAGATGTTTCCAAATTTATTATCTTTTTATGTTCTCTGCGAAAGTATATAAATGCTTTTTGCAGGTGTGGCTTGTCAAGTGCCTGCGTAGAGCAATATATCAAGATTAGTAAAAGTTGTGTCAACTGAAAGTTAGATGTGTTAAAAGTGACCTATTACCAGGAAGTTGATACACCTGTAAATTCATTCGAATCAATGAAATTCAAATAAGATGTGTTTGAATTTTCAGAATTACTGTGCATTTGCATCTTTCTTCTTTAATAATTATCGTACCGCATGAGCACCAGCAGTTTGATTAGCTGGTCAGGGAAAATTCTTGTGAACGAATTTCGCTTTGCAGAATAGATCGAATGAAATAAAAAATATGCATGCTAAAGTTCGAAGAATTTCTTATGCTTCGAATAGTTTGGGCGACGGGGAACCTGTATATCTCTACTTTGGTTTAAATTTAATCAAAGTGACCAGATACTTTCGTTCACTAAAAATTGGCCAATATTTCTAAGATGTCCGATCAGGAGAAGTTTCTCGGATATCGTACTACGAAGCTTGCAAAGAGGTGTGTTTTGAGTTTAGAGCCTAACATCAACTTCAAGGCCATTACGTCATCGCAGTCCTCAATTCGTTTTCGCTATCAGACGTGCATGCATCAACATACCGCAGTCATTAAATTACTCTATCGCAGAAAATGACGGAAACTTTTTCTACCGGGTGCTAATCGATTTGCAGGACTTCAGCTCACGATGAATACAAAATACTATAAAAAGCTGCATTTTCACGATACCTTTTTCCTCATTTCCTGGATTTTTATATAGTGCAAAACATAGGGTGAAACACATTTTTGACGCCAGTCGGCCACCTGTCACGGCATACGTGCAAATTAGTAATCCTCTTGGATCAATCGTTTCAGTTGTCCGTGATCTTGTTTCGATCGCATAAGCGCTCGCTCACCATCGACGCTATTAATGATATATAGAGAAATTCTCTATGTTTTCCGTCATCAGTTGACGAGAAAAAAATTTTTGCCATTTGCATATGACGACATCATTATATAGTGATCTTATCTTCGCAAGCATACGAATTTCTGAATACTTCACAAAAAAGATCTTATAAACACCAATGTGTGAGTTTATATTTCTTTATGAAGCATATGAGCTGAGCTTCTCTTTGCAGCTTAGTGAACAAACTTTCTCGGATCGTCGATGGTTTTCCAGCAAGTCATTAGGAGTACACAATGCCTCGACGATGCACTGTAGGTTTAGATCCAAATTGCTTTGGCCTTACACGGGGTCAGTTTGCTAAGGAAATCACAACGTCGGTGGACGGAAAACGTCCAGCACCCATGTATTACGACAGCAATAAATTTTCACCGATTTTGTGGATGAGGCGAGATAGATGGCTGAGAAGTGCATTTGGAGTGGCAGACATTCAAATCATCCGTCTATATTTCGGCTCATTTTGTTATTGAAATCCTTTTTTACTTGATAAATGATAATCCTCGATATTGTCGGTCTTCTTTATTTGATAAAAAGTTGAGTTTAGCTGAGGCTTCGGTAGGCTGTTCCCCACTACCCCCTCAACGATTCATCCCTCCGCATATGGGCAAAAATGTCCACTTGTTGAAAAAAAGGGGAGCTCTGTGCTTGCCTGAAGATCCGGAAATTTCTGCGCTTCTCGGCAAATATGTTCGACGCAACAGTGGACACCACTTTAGGTAAAGAATTTAACGAAAAAAATTCATCTAGAGGTGAGGCACAGCCTCCATGAAAAAAAGTTGAAACTGGCTTTATACATGTACAAGGCATAGTGTTTATCGTTATGCGTTATAAGGGTTCACCGACGCGCTGAAAAGGGTGCTCGCGAATGGGCGTGGATGGGGCGCAATGCGCGGGGCACGCAAAAAAGGAGAACTCGGTCAGCGGAGCAGCACCGCAGGGCCGTGCCAGTCGGACGACCCCCTCGTTACCTCCCTCAAATCGAGACCCCAGCTGGAGTGCGGCTCGTTTTCGGCAGCGATGCGGTCGTCGCGTCTCGTGTGTGCGTTCGACCCCGTTTCGTTGTGCCATATTGCACCCCCTTTTGTGTTCCTTCGTCGACTTCCCCATCCGTATTATCTTTTCGTCGTTTATGGTGTTTCTGCTTTGCACATTTATTTTGCTGTTGGTTCATTTTTATGCGGGTTGCGTTTGCTGCATTATGGTGTGTATGTCACGATACTTCAAGAGGGCAATGCGATGTATGTCGCTCTCGACGAAACATTTTTACTGTTGTTGATCGTTAGCCGAGCTCCCATATTGATGTGGTTGGCTAATTCCGTTTAGTGAATCCGTGAGAGGCATCTAAAACCGTCACCATACCACATGTTCACATTTTACCATCACCATACAATCGCGGTGCGCAGCCATCAACTTGCAGATGCGACTTCAACAAAGCGTTCAAACAACGAGCGGGAATTTATCGAATCAATTTAGAAGTTGGCAGCCCTGCACAGGCATGTTTTCGTTTAATGCCCATTTGAAGCGGCTGCTGCTTCCGCGTCATCGAGTGAGTTTAGCACTGACCGTCATAACTGAGCGATCCACTGTCGGTTTCAGCAAGCGGAGCTTCCGTAGCAGTTTCGGCGACCGCGTAAATTCTCTTTCTTTTTTGCCGTACTCGTTATGTGGAAAAGAAAGCTAGAATTGTTGATCCATCACTGAACGACATTCGATGCTACTAGAACGTATTAAAACGAAGCAGATGATCTTTTTAAATAACTTTTTTTAGCAAGTTGGATTTTAGGTTCGTCCAGTACGAGATCAATGTCGATTTCCTAGGTGATAATCGTGAAGTTGATGTCCAAAATTCAACGGTCTGGAAACTAGCCACCTTTGCAGTCAATCCTCTGTTCGTATAAATTGACGTCTTTTGATCGTATTGTAGCCTGAGCTAGAAGCAATAGTAGATATTCTGATTAATCATACCGGTTTAACACGACAACCCGACGAAAATATCATAACAGCTTCAATCGTATGGCATCAGTGGAAAAGCTTTACACATTGAAAATTTAAAGCAGTCTTCGAGGTAGATTATGCACTGCGTTCGATTTGCTTGTGTTCAGGTTTTCTCACATGCTGATTGAGTTCATTAACGAAACGAAATTTGATTATCATGCCTCGTGGGATGCAAATCGGCGCCCGTAACTTGTCATGACGAAATCTGAGGTGAAACCGACCACAAGCGCTGCGAGTAATGCGACGACGTCAGCGATTCGTGACCGCATAGAAGTCTAGTATTTGTCCTACATCGTCCTCACTTTGTTGTTTATTGGAGTTGAATTACACGACGCAAGTCGCGATGAATTCACGGAAATCGGATTCTTGGGCCGTTGTAATGAGGGGATTTTTTAAACAAACCGATCGGTGGAAAAACCTTTTTTTGCCCAAATTCTCGCTGGTAAAATGGGGATGAAATGTTCGAAAAGGCCGTCAATTAGTATTTTGCTAATACTTCATACGCAAAGTGCTATAGTTCCTTTCACATTTCTTTTGCCAATGAGCTTTCCTCTCTTTCTTTTGCTCATTTGTGACACCTGTCAGCTTTTACGCAAATTTAATGCTTATAAAGCTTCGTATATGGCCAGCGTATTTCTGCTGACGTACATTTGTTCATTTTTTTTTTTGATAGCTTGAAGTCAAGGGATAGAATAATTCATGATGACGGATATCTATGTTTGAACTAGTCACTGGATGTGGTCTTCGCATGAAGCTTTACTTAAATTCATCAACGGCTCAACGAATGCTCAATGCGGTTTTTTTGCTAGATGGGACAGAGTAATGATCACGTCAAGAGTTTGCTGAATTACTAGGAAGGAACTGGTCGTATGATATGGCATGTAACTTCTAGCTCATCTGTCTGGTTTGTGTACCATCTCCGAATTTCTCCATAGTTATTAATGAGTAAAACCAGAAATTTGAGAAACTAAAAGACAAGTGGGATTTTCGAACTTACTGTTTTTTGCTTGTTTCGAAGACAAAATCAACGTTGATTTAGGAAGATCCTTAGCATTTACAATAAGGAGCAGTCTTCGAGAAGTTTTTAGAAGAAAACAGCGTTGAGTTCTTCAGGATCGAATTGCTTGACCTCATAATGAAATTTCTCTAGTGGAGGACGTAGTGCGTTAATAAAAGAATTTGTCAAAGTCGAGGTAAAGTCATGTTGGCTCTAGTAATGTCCAAGTGAACTTGAAACTATTGCTTACGAATAAAGAATAAACTAGAATTTGTTGCGATCTTACATATAAATAAACAAACAACTAAAAGCATGTTCCATTTATTCCCAAGGTTAACGATTGCCGATTAAGACATTCAGTGATTCGAAGATCATGCATCTTTTCTTTTCCTCCCGTCGTTTTTTGCGGCTGTTCGAGCAGAATCGAATATATCCATATCTTCTGTCTTTGAGATATTTCTTCACTTTTGTTCAGATAAGGAAATGTTGTTATTGTTTTGCTATTGAACCGACTGCTAGCTAAATCGACATCTGAATGTCGCCTTTATGTTCGGATATGTTCGTCTGTCGTTTTCTTTCGCTGGTATGTTGGCAGTATTGTCGGTGCCTTTTCCTCATGAGCAAAAACATTGTCTGGCAATGTTTGTGGCTATTTTTGTCGCAAATTCTTGGGAATGAGGTCGAAATTTGATGATCGAGAAGTGCGGCAACTCTGCTGAGTTGCATCTAAGAGGTGCACGTTTCCGACCGCACTACCTTTCACGACAATCCACCGTTCATATTACGAACACTGCAATTCGTTCAGCCTTTTCCGTGACACGCTCTTCGTATTGCGTTTCGCCATATCAATTATTTTGTGCTCTTCCAGAAATTTTTCTGGTAGTTGATACTCGAAAGCAACCAAAAATAGAATTTTAGAACTGGGTGGATATAACTATAGACGATACGATTGGATATAAATGTAGATGATACGCCGACCTTCAGTGTCATTTTTTACTCTAATTTATGATCACCTGGAATAGTTATGACCGATTATAGCTGTCGAAAATTTTGCACAAACCTCGCAATCGTCGAATTACATTTTACTTCGATTAGGTTGCAATATGCCAATTTTCTGTGGAAGACTTGAACGGTTGAATCATTTGAGATATGAGTTCCCCTGTCGCATGTTTTATAACTTTTTGGGAAGTCATGAAATCGTTTCCCTCGTGTAAGCTGAATCTGAAGACACTTATCGGACCAATGGATCTGGCATGGATGTCAGCTTATGAAAATCCTGATGATCCTTGAAATCTCCCAATGTGAACATCTTAGCCTAAACTAGGAGAAGCCAGAGACTACTCAACTAAATTTTCTAAACCAACAATAGTTACGTAAAAGGAAGCATCGTTCCGCAATTGGCCTGTTCAGCTTCGCACACAAAGAGGCAAAAATCTTCGATAGTTGTTGTGTCATTTGCGAACCATTGGTTGCATCGTTAAATATACACAAATAGGTCATAGAAGAATTTCAGTCACTAAGAGCGTTCCACATTATTTCCTTAGTGACATCATCAATGTCGGATTATGTATCTTGGAGCAGTATCCTTCTAATGCAGATCACCCGCATCTAGTAATGAAGGAATTTTTTTTTCTACACACCATGCAATGACTCTCCGTCTCATAAGTTATTCGTCATATGCATAGTTGTTATTGAAGCGCATAACACCACTTACTTCTTCGCCAGTGTTTCGCGTTTTAATTCAGGCGATCGTTATTGCCGTCTCCTACTTAAATATGCTGTTGCTATAGCAATTTTGGAGGAACTCAACGAATCCTCTTTTATCTCGTTTTGTAGAGTCATGAAGCGCCATCTTTATCCAGGAAGTAGAAACAAGAATTTGATCGGAATTCAGCTTGCCAGATTCTTTTCGGATTCAGAAGGCGCCAAATAAAATCGTTGCCATCCTGAGCTTATGTCTCACGACTCCTGCATATGCCGAGTCCTAGAAACGGCATCCCATTTACTTCTCTCTCGCGCGTCTTCCTACCACCTCCATCTCTTAGTTTGATTCTTTATGAAAACTCAGAAAGTTCTCTCTTCGATATCTTATTCTGCACCGTACATCTATACCAAAAAAGTACAAATCCTGGTACAAAGATGTGTCGATCGGTATTTTTATTGGTGGAGAGCTGACAAGGAAAGTAAGCAGCTTTTCGCTTCTGTTGATGAATTAGCATTCTTTTATATGAAGTTAAGATGCTCTTCTTCTAGGAAACATAGGCCTTCTTTTAGTTCTTCTTCCCCTTCTTTTGGAACCCACCTAGGCAAGCTGTTCATGTCATTCTCGATCACGCTTGCTCGAAGACGTATGACAAACTAGTATGAATTTCTCAATTTATAGTAGAGAGGATGTTAATCGCGATTGAATTGTTTCCTTTCGCGCAAACGATATTTTAGTGGATAATGGAATGAGTGAATTAAGTTGGATGTTCGGCAAAATGGTGCGTATTACGCGAAAACGGGTAACATGAGCTGAGGCATCAGGAGGATTGCTCCTGTTGTATTATTCACGTCGAACAGCTGCATAACGAAAATAGAACCGAAAACAACGTTGCCTGGAGATGAGCCACTGTGCCCTATCGCGAGGTATGCCAATGTGCTAACAACACTTAGGCTTAGTTTTGGCTTAGCAACATTTAAAAAATGCAGCTGGGGGTATACTCAATACTTCAGATAAACTCGAAGAAATAGACTCGAAATGCCCCTTGCTAGATTCCAGCGTATAACAAATTGAACAGTTCGCCTTTCTTTGCTAAATAAACGAAAAATTTAGTTAGAAAAGGTGTTTTAAGTGTTCGAGTTGCACCTATAAATAGGCCAACTTTCAAAATTATGAAACCGAAGATGAAACCTCACGAATCCGCGAGATACGACTGAAATTCAAATCTTATTCCTCTTCTCGACTAGAGCATATTTGAAGCTTGAGTCAAGTTGGAAGAATGAGTGAGCGACACAACACAATGGTTGTTTAAAGGGTAGGAGGAGATCAAGAACTAGATGAGCGTTTTCAGCCTGCTGTTTTGCTTTAACAAATGGCGCCTGAAACTTAATATATGTGATAAGCTTGTTCGTATTGAAGCTACAAGAAGTGACGCGGAGGTTTATTTGTCGTCACGAAATCTCTGGAAGGTGGCTGTTAGTACTCGTTTAAAGTGGTTTAGACTTCATTCTTAGGATTTATCTCATTCGATTAGAACTGTAGAATGTTCACCTCCTCCCCCACCCTAGTCCCCGTTCCCCCACATTTTCCCGTTTTCCCGGTATTTATAAGAAAATCCGACTAAGACTGAGTGGCGGCATTAATAACGTCGCTAAACTTCACATGAAGTGCTTGGTGATCCCTTACAGGACAAAATTAGGTCGGCAACCAATCACTGAGGCAATGCAATTGAACAATGTTTTCAGTCATGATAAGGTTCGCATTAAATAAAGCATGAACTGACGGCTGTTCGCTGTCGTTCGTTGTTCCTCTGGGATCCGAAATTGTACCCCATTTAGTAAAATGGCTTCGAAATGGCGCTAGCTTCAAGTTTTGCACTGTAAAATACATGATTGCCTGTGTGTGAAATACAACTTGAGATGGTATGGATCTACATCCGTGATTACCGTCAAAGCAAGTGCTCGTGCAGTTGCGATTTGCTTGCTAAACAGCTGTTTTGAAGTGCTCGCAAGAAAATGATGATAGGTTTACACTTGCGTTGCTATGCGTTCATTTGATCGCTAGTTGGTGCTCTCTAAAATTTCAGTTCATCGAATTCACGTTGAATATTTCTAACTGATGTCGGATTTCAAATTTTTGACGATGAATTTGGCATTGTTCTCTCATTTTTTCAGTGGTGAGTTGACACCACGAAAGATGAATATCGGAAATACGAAGTTGTTGTAATTTTTTTTTTTTGATTATGGCATAAAATGCCGAAATATTCAACAGACTATTTCTCCATCGTCATGCATCCGGTGATCATCAG
>JAARMF010005180.1:0-12499 GCA_022844705.1 Toxascaris leonina
ACGTATATTCTGAGACAAGCTCGCATCCCCCACTTAAGGTGGCGCAATCAGTGAACCCTGACACCTCTACCATACCCAAATACCCCGTTTCCGGACAAATCAAGAGAGCGGAACGGAGAATGCGCACTAAAAGTACACCATAGGAACAGGCAAAACTAGCTCTTCGCAAAAGACGGATAACTGATGAAAGAGGTTAAGCTAAAAAGTCACCGATGGCTGAAAAGAAGCATCAAAACTGAATGAAATATGAACGGAACGTGGTCGTAAAACGAGCACACAGTGGGGTTTAATCTGCCAATGGCAGGGGAATAGAGATAGCACTCTAAAATGTCGATGTGTCACAGCTTCGCTGGCAAACCCACGATTCCAGTCCTCACTGACCAAGGCTACGGCGGTATTAAATGCCATGGGGGTGAAATGTCCCAGTGTTGCCAATCCAAAGCAGACAGTGCCATTTGGGCGGTATTCCTCCATCCACTACCTCACGAACTAACAATGGCGGCTATGAACAACAGCGTAGCTTGAGACAGGCGGTATACGCGGCCAAATCGACGAAATACACAAGCGTAAACCAACAGATAATCCAGAAAATTCTTCAACAATCTTGGCGTTTCAAGTCGGCTGACCACCTGAATCGAAAAAATATTGCAAATTCATCCACAAGCAAGAATCCAGTGAAGTCATACGGAAAGAGAAGACGGCTTTGTCCTTCTATAGCACTCTCTGCAAGTAGAATCCAGCTTACGGTCGCTTGTCTAAACAACTCAAGTGCACTAGGAAAGATATATTCACATCCACGCCTAGTTGCACTCTTCGAAAGATCGGCAGTGTTTCTGTAAGAGTTCAGAATAGCATAACGGCTAACCTTGCACTATCCCGAGGGGCCGGCTTCACAACGGTCACCTTGCCAATCATGGTCTCCCTGTCTAGCAGATCGACCATCTCTGCATCGTCCCCGCCCT
This sequence comes from Toxascaris leonina, assembly GCA_022844705.1. Taxonomy (NCBI): domain Eukaryota; kingdom Metazoa; phylum Nematoda; class Chromadorea; order Rhabditida; family Ascarididae; genus Toxascaris; species Toxascaris leonina. Next base: position 963 of record JAARMF010005180.1, read on the forward strand.
TCAGCCAAACTGCATTGGATTTTGACCGCCCAGCGCGTGACTTCCGCTCCTCCGCCTCAGAATCCACCCCGCTATCCTGAAATCACACCTATCAATATGTCGCCAAAACATCTTTGGGGTAGGTGAAATGCTACAACGACATCTCTGGAAACGACTTGACAAGCGGCAGCAGATAAGCTTTCGAGGTGGATCTATAAGGAATGTCCTTAAAAATCGTTTAGCTACAACGACACCTCAACGCTCATGAACTGGCGACGGAATATGAAATCTGCGCACTCAAAAGTGGGGCCACATAACAGATGCCTCCCAACAGTTAGCGTCATGGGATGAAAATCTCTAAAAGGGATGCATCAAATGATGCAGAGGTATGCTATACACGATTGAAACGAACAAGACTTCTGCAACCAAATAGTCAAATTACGCTGCGCAATAAAGGTTCAAAAAACGAAGTGTTGATACACATCCTCCACAAGAAACCGCTTCCCAGGCTGCACTTTACCGGACTTACGGTGGAGTTGGCACAAGCTTCAAGGAAAATTGACTCTCGGAAGCCTACACAGAATACAACCCATCAAAACGAAAGATTACACCCACCGTCCCTACCGTCATAGTGCTGTGACTTGAGCGCCGAAAGCAATGGGTGAACAGGACATATACAACTATATGTATCTAAATAAATATGAGCATAACGTCTAAATGAAGTGGTCTTGAAAACTTTTGAAAACCACGTAAAGGGAGCAGGAAATAGCACTACATATAGAACATTAGAGCAGATCCAAGAACGAAGCAGCAGAAGTGGCACGCGTTATAAGATTTGGAGTAGGTGCCGCTCGTATTATTTTCACATAACGCACAAAGATGTGACTTGAATGGCGATCATGCGCATTGTGCTGTCTCCAAGACGAAACAATATTGATCATCTTAATCAGACAAGCACATTCAATCAGGACCACCGAAATGGCTATCGCTAACAGTTCAATTGACAGAACAACAATGGAAAACGGCAAATAATAGGACGCACGCTTTGTTCGTCACTCTCTATGAGCATATCCAAGACGGTATCTGCGCCAGCAGTTCGGACGCTCTTCGACGACAACGACCGAGCATCCTCATCGTCATCAGCTTCAGACTCCACCGCACAGACGCCTGTCGCTAATGCCTCGGCTCGACGCTCACGACGACGACTAAATTTATTGAAGTCACACAAAAACCGTACCTTTTTCAATGCATCTTGTGTTTTGTTGACGACAACATTCACTGAACCCCCCCCCCCCCTCCCCCCCCCCGCAGTACTATCGCAACGAACACACTGAAGTTCTCCATTACCTCAACGGCGAACTTTTGCCTAATCGCAAAGAATCCTCTTATGCAGCTTATCAACACACCGACCCAACCATTTAGAATAGTAACATCGCAAATTGCCGACATAAGAGCACATGGGAAAAAATATTTTTGTATGAAGAAAATCAAAGCTAACACAAATCATCAGCCACTGAACATTTGCAAGTTTTTCGAAGTGTTTCTTCCAATCTCCCAATATACCGTTCCACTCGAAGCAACGGTCATTTTGACCATTATGTCAGTGCAGTCATGAGCTACTGTCAAAAATTTGCCACTCACGTTAATGTCTTTTCCAGAACGTTGGATTAAAAATTCGAAAGCCCTTCCCAACTGAAGGAGGCAAGAAAAGGGGGTCAGGTCGAAAAGTTCAACATTTGCGGACCAAATGATTGGGGGCATTCAAGGAGACCAACCGGATTTTCTCGATAGCTTTCATTTGCTTCAACCAGTCTGCCTTGTCGGTGCTCTTCATTAACGCTTGAACACCAAGTCTGTTGACAAGTTCCTCCAGCAGCAATCGATTAGCCTTACGCACCTTTTGCGTCACGTCGGCCGTTAACTGGCCTTCGAACACTGCGGAAATGATCATTTCCTCAAAACAGTATCACTCATCATGAACGCTGAAGGAAGCGGCAAGGCGTATCCGGAGTCAGTTATTAGTTTCAGGCACGACATATTCAAAACTAATGCAGTGCATCCTTTATATAGGCCCACTGCTATATTGCGGGTAACACCTTCTTAGATGAAAAAGACCTCTGCGAATGGGCGAGATCGTTTACATTACTTTTCGGGCAACTGTGAAAAGCTGACACAAACTCAATGAAAATTTTAGATGATTATTACAGGTTTGCAACTGATTGCTGAAGTAACAGTGGCAGTTGCTGTTCAAGTAGATCAAAGACAGATAATAAAGAGATGCGAACGACGACTACTATATTGCCAGCAAAACCGTTTCACCCACCTGTTTCGACAACAAATGGATCGGCATCCCATTCAAAGAAGACGTCATCTGATTGCCTCAAGGCCAGCAAATGAAGTCACCAAAAGGTATCGATCATACGCTCTTCCCTAGCACGACTTACCTTTGATTGCTGCGACCTTTGTATTACGTGAATATGGCATTTGACCATTGGTCATGCATGCAACGAATCAAATCTCTCGTCGAATTTTGCTACCTTTTGTTCCCCCAAATATCATCCAGTGCGTCGAGAGGATATGAACTTCAGTTAAACAGTAAACGAACCTTGTACTGCTGAAGGGCATAATCTGGGAGTTTTTGCGTGAGTACTCTCATAAGACGAATGACCAGCACACGCACCGCGGGTCGCCCGTCGCCTATGCAACTACATGCGTGCGCGATCAGTCGATTCAAAAGAGACGCATTCAAATCACGCAAATATTTCTGCGCTATCACGTTTAGCGTAACCATCGTTGACCTAAACCATGCATATTGATAGACGCAGGTGAGCAAACGCCAAATCACATGACGCTGATGGAAGACAGGGTACTGAATGCAAAGGAACGTCCTCTGCCTCCGCAGTCCACCTATAGCCATAGAACTCTCCCAAAAACGGGCAGGAAAGTAACAAATTTTCGAATCAACGATTTGCGTATCAATATTGCATTAGAATCTGGCGCTGTTTTCGAGTCCGGCTCTCGAATGATTCGAAAACAGATAACACGAAAGGAACATGGGAATGTAACAACAAGAATGTCGTGAACGTTGCCTAAATTGATTGACTACTTCATGTCGCTGCCATTCCCTGCAGGATTCAGCCTATACAGTGGTTAAGAAGTCTTGCTTGATTGATCTTCAAGAATTTCCACCGGGAATGTGTTCCATTATCGTGCGTGATATGCAATCCTTGATGCATGCAGGTTTCCGCCTCAGAATCGCAAATACAGCACGAAATGACATCCCATAAAACCCACATTGTGAGCGTACAGCGAATAAAAAACGGCGCACTTCTTAAATGCAAATCACTCGGGTGAAGAAGATGCAAAACATGCAACGCGTCGACAAATCTGCGAGGTGGTCCACATTCCGAAACCGGCTTACGCTAAACCACCAAATTTAACTGCTCTATTCCAGTTCCGAGGCATTCCTGTAATGAAATGCGCTTCTCACTGCTTAACTTTTAAATTGCCCGAAAACCGTTCGCCTTAGAAGAATAACATAGGACTAAACCGGAATAACAAATGAACTTACTGTGCTATATTGAAGGGTATTTCGGCCGGCTCTCTCCAGGCCTTCGTTGTGGCCATTTCGTAGACCAGGTCCAACACCGGCTCTAACGATGCCGACGGCTCTTCACTGGAACTTGCAAACTGATCAATTAAAACGAAATGTGGTGCGCAAGACAAGAAGTCAACTTTATAGACGACACATGCAAGTGAGAAATTGCATTCATATGAACTATTAAGCATGCAGCGTAAGATAACTCAACTTTGACGGGCGTTTGCGTGCCAACTATAAGAAATGTTCACCATATTTTCTCTTTTCGAAACTTTGTGAAAACCTCTGATAAGCTCAAGCAACCCTATTTTCCAACCTGTGCGAACACTAGAATGCCTACGAGCACAAGGAAACAACCACTCTGCTCTAACAAGCATAAGACACAAAGTGAGCCACATACGTGCACAAATGAAAGCATACAACAAAAGATGGTGATGACATGGAATCAGCTTACCCAGTTTCGCACCCAAATGATAGAAGGCGTTGGCATGTCTCGACAAGGCATTTGAAAGCAACCTTCCTCGCGTGCACGTTGTGGCTCTTGTCAAGGCAAGTAACCACCTGTTTGAGCACCTTCGCAATGAATTGCTTCAGCTCGTCGAATGTGGACAGCTCTTGCAGACGCAGTTGCAAAATGCCAATCAGTGTCGCACGCGCACTTAATGCCGTTCTCTCGACACACTGCAAATATCATTAATTTACACCCATCTGGTAGGCTATGCCCCGTAATCAAGGCCTCTCAGTTACGCTGACGATGTTATGAAACCAGTTGTGTTAGCCGTGGGAATGAATGTAGACACCTCACAAGCTATTGGTGGAAATAGATGCAAATGTCGTAATTCTATATTACTAGCTGACTTGCGCAAATTGTATGGTGCGAAAGCAACAGCTTTAAGAGCAATGAGGTGCCTATCAAAAATGTTAGAAAGAGAGTAAGAGGAGCCCCATGGTGCAACCAATGTAAGATGAATTTTTTTGCAAATCAGTGCGCATAAAAAACTTTCGATGACAAATATATATGGATACTGCGTGAGGCGAAAAGATTCCGGTTTCGTCCCCCTACGGAATGTGTTACACAGAAAAATTCCATCTTGGCGAGGAGAACCCCTAAGGATTTTAGTTATAAAAAAATTTGAGTTATGTAACGTCCCAGTATGCGGGAATATGGTTGCTTTTTGGGAGTAGCATCGAAGTTAAAGTACCCACACTTAACGCTCTGCTCAAGCTTGTATAACAGGTCTTGCGAGTTACATGCGGATGGGGCGGTCTCTCGCATTACACTTTCTTGCCAAGCAAACAATATATAAAACAGAAGACAGGAGTTAGATATAATGGTTAACTAATATTTCAATGACATACTAATGTGACCTCCTAGATCCGTGTCCCCCTTAAATTCCAAACATGCTTCACACCTAGAAACCATTCACGGACCACCGCAATTAGACAAACTCCTAAACAACGATACAATTTTAGGCAGTCAGAGAAATTCTTGCATCAGTTTACTCACAAATAACTACTACGACTGCTGCACAATAAGCTTAGTTCTCTCTCAAAGATATAACAATTTGCCTAACAACACGTGACGGTTTTCAGAAAAAAGCAATAAGCACCTTTAAAGGTACAATGAAAGCACCAGTCGGAACGTCTTTCATAACACAAAACATGCCCTCTCCCCTTCCCACCAGCCCGTCCCCTTCCTCTTTTCTTCAGAGCGAAAACATTCACATTTTCAACAAAAGCAATTTTCTGACGCAACAGCGCACTGCTAGTTTAAAAATTAGTGACACATACGTCTTCGGTCAAGACATTGGAAATCTCCTCAGCATACGAATCGAAGAAACTGCGCACGCTGACATCGCCACTCCTCTTCATAATTTCCTCGAGATTTCTAAACGCTTTCTTTTGCAGAGAAGCTTCTTCTGTAAAGAACCATTCGCGAACTGCGTTGAAAATCGTGCCCAAACCTTCGGCATCTGCTCGCTTCGCCAATGCTCCCAACACGTCCAAAATATGCAACTAGAAGCAACATTTCCAGATCCTCCAACATTTTCGCACTTCACGCATTTACCCTTGATAGTATAAGCAAAACGATCAGGGATCTTAAAAAACTCACTGCAATTGTCGTGTTTTCCGTCTGTATTTATTAGTTGGGGATATAGAAGAGACAAGAAATGGACAAACTCCTCATTTCCTATACAGAAGAGACATTAATCGCAACTCGCATCGGAAACTATAAAATCAAGCGCATTCTGCAGTAACATACTATTGAGCTTTTACAGCGATATAAGTTCCGCTCAGCCGTTGCGCCTAGTCGGCTATTTCCCTTAATCATCTACATTAAACTCACTGATTTCCGATCATTCCCAAGCGTGCATTTAAGATTTCATTATATTGGGTCTGCAATTTCTTGAACATCTTCTTCATATTATTGGCTGCCCTAGCAGCGCGGACGATTTAAGTTGTCCACGTCGATTATCAGGAGTATCCACTCCCCGAAACGCTTTAGAGAAATTTTCGGTTCGAGTCGCAATGCTGAAAAAAGCAGACCCTAGTAGTTATGGATAACTATTTTGTGACACCAGGAACGATAAAAGAAGAAGAGGTAGGAGAGATGGGGGACAAGGATGCTCGCGCAAGTTCTTTCTTTAAAAGAAGCTGCTGGTCTATACTGTTCAATTCAATAAAATGCCTTGTCTTTAAACATTCAGAATATTCCTGTTTGGAAATCAATGCTGATACAACCTCCGAATTATACATTAAACAGTGATAACAAAACTACTGCACTCAGATGTTTCAAAATACAAGTGGAGTAATGCGAACTATGGAATTTTCACCTGTGAACATTGTTTGCTTGTATCAACGAGTAATCACTTTCTCGTGCAGTGCTGTTCACAAGTTTAATGCTTTAAGTCTTATTGGGTGGGAGACCAGTTCTCACAAACACCGAGACCAAACGTGCGCACACGTACCTTCTTCAGAAGCGACTTTTCAGCACTACGTGCCTTCTCCACAGCTGACCGGATATACCGGTTGATGAGCTCGGGTGGAGCAAGCTCCACATAAACACGGATGGTTTCCAGTGTGGCCAAATGCACCGCCTTCTCCGTGTGATCGTTCATGTTGTCCTCCAGCGTGTACATGTTGAATAGTATCGGCAAATAATTCTTTGCGTAACGGCGCATGACCTCCTTCAAATGAACTGAGTCATGTACGCCAAGTAAAATTTTCCACAACGTTTTAGTAAGCAGGGAATAGATGAAAAATTCAAGGCAACAGCTCGAAGAAAAGCGCTTGGATTTATGAAAATATCTGAAAACTAACAGAAGGCAATCTTTGCCGGATGCGGGAACCACACACTCATGAATCATACCCTCCACTTATCTCTATCTACTGGATCCCTGCCGTGTTCCGGAAGCGACAATTTCAGCTGAAAAGTAATCAGTACATCCAAGTATATAAAATATTAAACAACGGTACTGAATACTGGACTGAAAAGCCGCTGACTCATCAACAATTCGAAAATACCGATTTCACTCTGGTAGGTCAAATTACAAAAAACACCTACAAGCAGATGAATGTCCTAAATACGCCTCTACCTGTCCCTCATCATGCACTATGCGTCATCCAAATACTTCTTTCTTTCTTTTCTTCCCTGTCCCTCATTGTTGCATCAACTTTTTCCCCTTTCAACACATATATGCCTGTTTCTGCGCCAGTACAGTTACACGTCTAAGCAGTCCTCACAAACCTACAGCGCATTAAAAAAAGAGATAAATGCAAAATCACAATCCGTTCAGCTGGCGCATCTGGCTGTTGGGCGAATCGAACGGCGCTGCGAATCGACGAAAGCACAACCATACGCAAATCTGCCCGCTCAGATAGCGCTGAGCCGAGGACGGGAGCCAGTTCCGGGAAATATTTCTCGAATTCGGTTGCCGAGTTCAAGAACTGCGGCAGCAATTCCCAGATCTGGTGCTGAAAAAACTACCCTAACTGCTTCCGAAACAACAAACAACAAAGCCATCCAACAGCAACTTGAAGAATAAAGCAATCACCACACTGACCCTTGTCAAAGAAGTGCAAGACTCCAACATAAGCGACTCCGAAACGAGATACGGTATTAAGGGAATAAACAACAACGTGATGCTTCTACTGAGGCGCACAGCCTTCCCTAGAAATCCAAGCGCGGCTCAAAAACTAACTACCTGAATTATTACCACCGGCTGGTTAGGTCAACGCAATCCTCTGTGAGTTCATTCGATTATGATTTGTGGGGCTGTCTGCCCATTAAAGCCCGTTCTTAGCTCTGCGCACGAAAACAATGAACAAGAGTTCCAAAACAGTGTATTTATATGCCCTTTAAAGCTCAAAACATTTTGAACGTCGGAAGGCGATATGTAGTAACCGATGATGAAGTAGGAATCAAAAGATCAATTAAGAGACGCAATATCAGCTTATCGCTAGAGAACAGCGACGAGGAAAACACAAGCTCCAATTGCACTGACCGCCAGCATCGAGCAACGCCATTTGACAATACATCAAACTCCACATAACTTTTCGTTGTTTAGTTGCTCTCTAACGAAAAGCATTCTCTCAAACAATAGAAAATGATTACCTGTACTGCTGCGAAGATTTTTGCCAGAGTTAAGTCCACCGACCCAGCCTTCTTGTGTAACTTGACAGCCAAGGGCAAGAAAAAGCGCACAAATATGGACAACGATGCGCTACTGATGTTGACGCGAAGCACTGGCAGCAACCACGACCTTTTCAGTCCTATCATCGCCAAAGGCAAGTCAGGATCGACGTCCAACGGAATCGCCCGCAGCACTCGATCGACGCCGACATAACGCACTGCAGCCCCTACCGTCTGACAGAAATCTTCATTACCAACATAAACAACAGTTTGACAGTGGACTGTAAGCACTATGCAAGATCCAAACCCAGGGATGTCGAATGGTGACCAAATTTAAGCCGCCTCGCAAAGATGTATTCTCATCAACTCGTTATACCTTTTCGATGTGTCGTCCCACTTTTATCACTCAAAATAGGAGCTGCTGTGATTCTCGACGTCTGCAGCCCTTCCATTCAGAGCACTCGGGTGTGAAAGATCAAAAACAATAACACAGCATCTAACAGTAAATTTCCTTGGAAAACCCATCGCTCGCACAAGTCCACTGCAGAAAGCGCTTTTCGTGGGCACGCAAAATATGCAGACTTCGTTTTCATATTCATTAAGGAGATGAACAGTAACAAGGAAACTGGATTACGATGTCGTCTTATGGCAAATTTTGTGTCATCACTTCATGACAAACATCATCGCTGCAAGCTTTAAGCTTGCTCTCAAATTTCCATGCATTTGAACACGGAAAGTTCACTTTTTCTGGCTATTCGAACGAGAAAAACAAACCTGTCTTGGACCTGAGTTAGCTTGGCGTAGGGTATTTGGCTTTGAAATTTAGCTCCACCGCCATGCCTCAAAGTTTCGAGACCCGCAATTTTCATATACCACGTTTTTACTGCTTGCAGAAAGGGATAAACCAAAGGCAAGGAAGCTCTCCCTGACTGTTGGATCATCTCTTTCATCGCAACTTTGTCAGCGCCCATGCACATGTACGTAATTTAATGTGTACTATCTACTCATTGCACGCAGATATTACACACTGAACGACGCACAATCCAAAGTGCATACCAAATCAAGCTCTCCCTTGCAAAAACAATCTTCCGTGTCTCTGAGCTGTGCGAGCGTTTTAAGCGTCTTGTTCAACGTATCCGTTTCGATGGCCTCTCCGCATTCCTCGAACGCCTTCGCCAATGTGCGCAGAACGAATATCCATACGGTCACACTGCCCATGTTAAGCGCCTTTTCTAGTAGATCCACACAGTATGAAGCTACCGACGCGTGTTTCTGCACACAGCGCTCCAGAAGCCGTCCCAACACTTGCATTGTCACCTTAAATCTCCTCAGTACATTCCGAAAACGCATGACTGCAAATCTGTGTCGAAAAATGAGTCAAGCATGAAAGCATATAGTCTAAACAAAAGCTAAATCAATCTAAGCAAACTAGCAGCTGAAACGTTCAATACAAGCTGTCGCTTCTAAATGGGCCTCTGCCTCAAGAGAAGACGTTCTCTTAGAGCCTCTATCTCAATAAATCCCACTCTTTAAGCGTTTAATTCTCTTTAGTGAGTGGGTTCTGTTGCGCAAGACGCCCCAGGTGGAACACCGTACTTGCATTTCGCGTATCATTCGCAGTTGGTGCAATGGGCTTGCAGTGGTCCCATTCTGGGTTACCATAAGCTGCTCCAGAAAGCGCATACGCAACAACACTGTAATTAACGCGTCACTAATAGAGGTTATCAAACGAAGAATAAAATAGGCAGTAACGCAAACGTGGACGGATACAACACAGTTGCTTTTCGAAAGACGGGCAGGCCTCATTCTGGAGATCGTTGTGAGAAACGTCATTAATAAAGAGATGGAGCCTTTGAAACAATATGATGTAACTCGCTGTCCGTTTGAAGAGGTTTCAAAGAACTACCTGAGCAAGCGTTTTGATGCTGAGATCGAAAAAAGCGACGAATATCTCAAACGTGCGCGGTAAATGACGGATGCTTTCGGCCGGATCCTTGGCCGTTAAGCAGACATGAGCCTCGCCGAGGGCCTATAATACACAATATTTGTTTTGTTACTATTTTTGGCACGAAATCAAATGCGCGCAAAGGAAGGCGTTGACTGCAGACTCACGTATTTTACAACGCTATGAGCTTGGCGTAAAAACCGTCGACCTTACAAGCAACGCNATAAATACCGCCGACCTTACAAGCAACGCTGATATTCCAGAGGTTTTTTTCATGATCACTCGGAACAGTGTAGACTCGCATGAAGTGCCAAACTTTGTTCGAGATATATCAAGGGCATAATCAACCATACAGGCACTTCGTTAAGGGCAATTAAGACCATGAATGCATAAATACGTGTACAATCTATCTTGCAGCTACTACTACTGCTAAAGATATGAACAATAATACGAATTGCCTGCATCCAGTAAGCTGTCACAGCGACGTCAGAAGGAGGTGGCACAAAATCCCTGATTGCGACAATGAGTTGAACGTTGGTCTCAACGGGAAGCACTGCATCAGATGGTTGCCTTTGCATCACACGGTAGAGGCACTGCATCGCCGAGCACTTCACCATGCCATCAGTGCATGTCATCAAACGCAGTACCGCCTCCGCAAGCCGCTTGAATGCCGAATGCGCTACTTTGTGCATAATTCCTTCTAACAAACATAAAATGCGCGTAGGAACCACATTTTCCACATCTTTACCTGCAAATTGAACGCATCTATGAGCCAAAAAATCCTAAACAGAGGACAAAAACGTTATTTCAGTACAAATACGGCGCAACATGCTGGTGCTTTTTCTCGTCACTACAAAGACGTCAACTACGCAATCAAACAGAGTTGAATGAAAGGACTTTCTTCGCGGAAATGCCCGCCTAAATGCACAAAGACAATCAAGGAGGACAAAAAAAGACAGCAGTTGCATTCAACTCGGTCTCCGGAAGGCTAAAAGTGTATGTTCGAAAGAGGATTTCCGCCTGCCTGCAAGAGTTTGTATCTATACTCGAAAGAATGTTAGATGTCGATTTAAATAAAATTGTACCAAGCAGGAGTTTTTGTCTTCCTAAACAAAGAGGGATCCAACCGAAGCGCACAGCACCTAGCCAGTTAACATTCCATGATTTACAAAGCAAATGATGTCAGAAAATAGGCAGAAAAACAAAGCGAAACCATATTTGAGGTCACTTCAGCACCTCAGAGAAGTTTCCGAGAAAAAATGGATGAGAACAGTTCAACAAAACTGGGCAAAAATGCGTTTCAGAGAGGTGGCTTCTGCGAAGTGAAGTCGTCTTTTCCTCACTAAATATAATGGCGGCTATTTAGCAGTAATCCCGAACAG
>JAARMF010005183.1:0-12483 GCA_022844705.1 Toxascaris leonina
CGTTGAGGGGGATCATCCTGCGGAGGAGGCTGGAACTTAGGCGACAGGCGATCCCTCTGGAAGCTCCATCCTCGGTGGCTAGACCGTTGTCTATCATTATCCGAAGATGTTTTTCACCCCCAACGCACACTTGAGATTTTTCCGTCGAGGGATTTCTGTCTACAGAGAATACTGAGATTTACTGCATGTTGCAGGATTTTCCTGGCTTGCTGTTTGGAATGTTTGGGATAAAGCGCGTTAAAACAGCCATTGATAGAGAACATTCGAAGTTGGGGGTGGACTGAGTAATTGCTTTCGAAGGGAAAGGGGCATTTGTTGCTGGCAATACGTGTGTGTTCCGATTTCGCAAGCTGTCAGTGTACTATAGTGCCATTTTCTACGCCGTCTGCTTAAGATGTGAACTGTTGTTTTATTTCTCAAATGGGCTTACCTACTCAACAAAAACAGGTAGCGAAACTTGCTCATGCGATCGTATGTTGGAAGCGTTAGTGGTAGTCCGCTATCAAGTACTGCATCATTTTCTGCGTTCCGGAGGCAGTTTTTTAGACTCGGGGATATGGCTTAGTTCTAACCTTAGACGTTCTAGTGAGCACTCCGCAGGCCCTTGACATCAGGTCATTCTGGCAAACAAACCTTGCAACAAATTTTTCAATTTGGGGCGGAATACAAATTTCCAGTCATGGGCTCTTTACGGTTCAAAGGACAAGTGCAGCAGGCAGACGTGACAGGTTTGTACACTCTAGCATAAGTACACGATACGTGCATTATGAGTTTGCCATTTAAAAACATCCGCTTTTCTTCAGGAATTATCAGAGTCGCTTACAATTACTACAAATAGCTAGAATCGCTTGGAACATCTCACGCAAGTAACCAAACTCTAATTTCGAGACAAATTTTTAAGAGACAACCTGAAGAAAAGGGTATTTACGCATGAACTCCAGTTGTGGCATACTTGGGCCAGCCGCCTTTATCCAGAAGATCGACGGTCCGATCAGAATAAAGTTGAGCGGTTTTCTGAATTGCTTAACCTGGTTTGAAAAAACTGCACCACAGTTCGAAAACGACCTAGAAGTTATGAAAGTGCTGTTTCTCATAAAGATGTCAATTGAAAGAACGGCGGGAAAACCGAAGAGCAAGAAAAGGTGTGGTGGGCTCACGCCGAAAAAAGCATAAACGCTGGTCAATCCCCGACTAGAAAATTGAAGAACGTTCAGAAATTGGAAAGTAGAAATGTTCCCTCGTCCTCAAGACGGAGTGCGCACAGCTGTCCGCACAGGGGACGAATGTCTGGAAGAACAAAGATGTCATTCGACATTGCGCTACTATCTAAATTTTGTCGACTCAGCGCCTCGCTTGATTTTATATTTTGGGCAATAACAGTAATTTACCTACATTCTCGACAATAGTCTAATGCTGCCATATATTCCTATGTTGCGTGTAGAAATAAATACACGTGCTTCTTTTGCACTAGCAACTTGCCGAGCAAATGAATGACTGAATAGTCGAGAAAAAAATGACAAAAACTGACCACAATCGCACTGCGCGGTTATGGTCAGTTTTGGCAGCTATCGAGTGGTCGTCAATGTGTCTCGTGGAAAGGTCAGTGAAAAAACGAGAAATCGATATTAAGCACACGTCTGCTGCTCGTTCTTACTGCGTTGATGTTTCTCTCATGGCGGCAGAGCACTTCTTACCAACAAGCATCTTGTCTAGTCGGTCGATTGTGCTATCGTGCGAATGAATGCGTGCAGCTACTGTGCTGATTATGCTGAATGCCCGTTTAAAATGCATCCACCGCTCGCGCGAGTTTACCCGAATCGAGATACACTTATATTGATGGCTCATTTGATTCTCGTCGCTAAGTGCGCTGACACGCCAGTTGCTGTTTATTTCTTTACTTCCGTTTTCCTGAATTGGATCAAACAACGCAATGAAATCAACCATCTCATGCGATCTTCATTTGTACGTTGTGAAATCTACAGAAGTGAATCGGCCGCATTGAAAAATTTTAGACAATTTGTTGGTGGGAGTATATATTCGTCTAAAATATTGAGTAGTAGCATTTCGGCAGTAATTCGTTCTGAAAAAAAAAACAAGTGAAATTCATACCATCTGTCTGTGCCTGGTTCGTGGAATGGAAATGTTTCCTTTATGATATGTGAACGATTCTCACAGACTTCTGTGGAGTTTTTTGCGCGTAGGTGTTCCAGTAAACTCCTCGTCGCAGGGTTCGGACGGAGGGTCATGGGGGGTTGTTCTTGACAAGAGAAGGCCAGGCACTGCGAGTGTGCTCAGCGCTCGTGAACCAGGTGAAATATTTGGCCGTTTTGTAATGCTTACCCAAGGTAAACAGTGGAATATTTTGGTGTGGTTAAGTTTCGAAGAGGTCTTTTCAAAACAAAAACCACTACGATCTTTTACAAAAATTGGTCTAAGTGAACTTCTCGCCGAAATTTTTATTGCAGAGTATTATTCGCTGCATACTGAATGCATTCGGCAAATCGTTTATGTTATCTTTGCTGTTGATTATCTACTGTTCATGGTTTATATAGTTGCATCGTGTTTCATGTGCGCATCTTTGCGTTTCATCTCGTGAAAATAAAGTACTGACGAATTTCGCGGTTCATGAAAGTAGCACAGTCGTTGCGCACTTCTTTTTAGATCGCTTTCCAATCGCTTTCTCTGCCGACTCCAGTTTTTCGAATTTTTTAATAACGCCTCCAATAAACGAGGAGGAAGGAATGTTTAAGGAAATAGTCCCGTGTGGTGAATGTTTCAAAGAATTTTAAGTTTCCCTTCCTATTCGAGTGTGAATTTAAATTTTTGATTTTTTGTGTGCATTCCGAAACGATATAATAATGTAATTGATGGACACCATAATAAGTATAAACTGCTTTTCGGTCAGTAGTCCGACAAAAGGTTGCATTCTGCTGTCAAGATCATCAATGAATTACATGCCATTAAAACATGATTTTCAAAAAGCAGTTATAAAACGAACGGAAAAAAGTGTTTGAGGAGGACATATTATAGAGGTTGCAAACGAATAAAAACAGAGATCGAAAAGAATACAATAGAATCCAAGGGAATTCCGCGCTGCCTTTGGAGCGGAAACTGTTTCATTCGTGCATTAGGTTGTACGTTGCGAAATGAGGGTAATTCTTACATCTGCCATCCGCCGCAGTGGAGGCGAGAATCTGCAAAAAAGCATCATCGACTTTTTTGAGCGATCTCGGGACCAGTTGGAAATGTTGTTTGGTTCCTCCTTTTTGTTCAGAGATCAGTAGCTCGGAAATAAGTGCAGCAAAGTGATTTATTGCCAAAAAATTTTCAGCTATGTTCATGGGCGTCTTTCTCTTGTGAATTGGCAGATCATCAAATTGCTTGATTCATGTTTAACTGGAATGTGGAAACAGGGAGACACTGAGGGAATGCGAAGCAAATTTTCTTGGGAATTTGAGACGAAGGGTGAGTTGAACGCGCGTCACTCACCCAAATGCATATCTGCCGGAAGGAGAAAAATGGTGAAAACTCAGTGCTGCTTACTAACTGGTATCGAAGTAAGGCAGTAGAATGGATTCACAAGGAATATAGTCGAACTTTGAGTTCTTTTTGGCACATCCAACATCAAAATGTATGCTCCCTGGCATCAGCCTATTTTTGCAGCAGCTAGAAAATAATTGCATTAAGGCATAAGCACCTCTTCTTGCCTTCTGGTTTCGCTGCGACTGCTCATTTCCGCGGATGTCCAAAACTGGTGCTTTTTGATGCACTTCCACCGAGAATTTACATCAGCCTTCGAGCTGTCTTTTATTTGCTTGATATTGGCTTTTCGCAGCACTTATTGTCACGAAACTTCCATGTGCTGTTTCTTGGGAAAATGAGGATTTTGCTCTGAGATTTTCTTAAGCCTAAAGCCTTCATCAAAGCAGGTGAGTTCGATCGATAAGCGTCGTTCTGAACAGTTGCATTTTGTGTTTTACAAGATGACCGGAAACCATGGACTGCCGCAGATGGAGGTTGGGCAATTCAAAGAAAGTAAGGGATCCCTTTATCGTAACCACATGAATAACCTCCAGTCATTGCGATTCCATTTGACTTCAATTGTCCGCCGCCCTCTAGAGGTGCAAGTGATTAGCATCGTCTCCATTTCCGATTCAGATTCAGTACCCCACCATCATCAACCTAACATTCGTCTTCCTCGTCACATATAGTCCCTCATTTCTGACGAGCCCAATGTCGTAATTGTCGGTTGTTGAACTTCTGTCGAAGAAAAGTTTTTACAGCCAAATTTTTCATTTTCTCTAAGTTTAATCCTTCAATGTGCTGTGCTAATTGCGCTTCCGCTCTTGTTATGAAAACATGAGACGAAAGTGATGTCCATGCTATCGTTTTCTTAGGAATACACCAATTGCGCGTTTTTTCGCTTACGTAAAAGGAACTCTCGGTTTCTTCTATCATGTTCTCCGACATCTGCTCTGCAACTGCTTACAGCCACTGAGGCCAGTGGCGCTGGTGTACTTCACAGTAGTAAAACAGTCAATTCGATTTGTGCTTGCGAACGTTATGTGAATGTTATTTCTGGAATATTCTATAGAGGTTTTTTGAGTCCATTTACTATGTCAGTTACGCACTACTTAGAACCGTTATAGCTTATTTTTAAGTTCTTCAAATGGGCTGTTTACGTAATGTGCGTCATTGCGTCAAAAGGCACTACATGGCAACTCTTCAGTTAAAATCTCCTAGGCGAAAATGGTGTCCTATTTATTCCACTTTCATTAGTATTTTCTATTTAAGGAATGTGATCGAAGCTAATAAGATACTGTTAATCTTTGGTGAGCAGATCCAGCAGAAACTTTCACAATTGGTGTTTGCTTTTTCCGATGAAAATGAAAACTTGGAGATTTTATTTTTCACCTATCTCAAAGATTTTCAGAAAAGGAAAATTTCTTTCATTGAGTTTGCAGTGAGGAAAGCTGTTGTTGCTACATTGGAGTAATAAGCAGTCGAAACGTGATCGTGCACAAAAAATTGATAATGGGCACGAAAAAACGTCATGCGTTGCGAGTGGCTTTTCCCTCGTGTCACAGCCACCGCATTCACGTCATACGCCTACTGCGGTCGCTACATTCACAGTTAAACTGGCTAATGCGATTGATCAGCCTCACTGCCAGGGTAGCGAGGGACTTATGGGAGAGGTGGCGGGCTGACTTCGATACGACTTAATTTGCGCTCATTTCTTCTTTGTGCAAGTTTTCGTTGATATTCTCATAAACTTTAAGACAAATACTTGCATTACATTCAAATGCCGTTTTTAATTACATGGTGTTAATTTTTGTTGTCTTCACCTAAACCTTCGCTAAGTTTGATGCATTTTTCCGTCTCTTTCTCACAGTTCAACGTTACAGTTTTTCTGAATTCCACCTGTATACCAGCCAACATCCTCAGCGCAGATGGGAACTGTAGCTTTTATATTAAAATTAAACTGCTACTATTGCAATTTTGTGCTCGTTCTGCTGCTGTGGAGTAAAAGGAAGTTTATTAGTTCGGTTTCATTTATTCTACTGCAATATACGCACAGCAAGCGCTACAACTGTGAGAGTGCTATGTGCAGATTGCAAAAGAGACTCCAAATTATGTAAAAGTATAGCTCTGATAATTAGGCAAATGGTAATTATCTTGGACAGTGAACTTTCGAAGCAAACAAGATGACGAAAATTTTTCCATCCGTGGTTAATGGAATTTACTTTAGCAAGTGCTGTTCTCTGGGGAATGAAGTCGTCGTAATCCGAATTTCTTGCAACGTGAGTGATTCCCTTTATTAGGCATCACGGAAGAATTTGATCACATCTTTCGAAGAACGAAATAAACCAGAAAAAAAGTTCTTTGAACGCTGCTATAATTGGACGACGGCGGTTATGAAATACTCTTTAATGTTTAATTTATTTTCACAGAAGTAAGCAATATTTTCTGCAATTAAAATGTGCGCAAACATTCCGGAAAAAAACATTTTTGAAACAATACATTTCAAGTTAAGCTTTCGTGGAGTTTATTGCGAATTCGAAAAGTAGGTGTGACCGGGCAAACTACAGCGCTCGCTTTACGGGGCGCTCGCTTTACGGGCAAACCATCGACATCAAAGCTTTGCAACATTGCAGCACAGCTGTATTTACTTGCTGAAAATGCCCCCTTTCAGTTATATTTATAATTAATTACAGCAATGAATTTCGAGTTCTCATTATGATTAGTTTAGGTGATTGTTTCATTTCAATTCGTCTTGCATAGTAGTGACAAATTAGAAGAATATTAATTTCAGGGAGTGATATGTAACTATAAACGTGCCACTCTGCACAGCTTTTTTCTCGTAGAGTTTCGATATTGTATCTTTTTTCAGAATGTCACGAAATAGACGACCAGATATCGATGATGGCAGTTGCTGTCGACTTCGATTGCTCAAAATAATTATTTACTTCTTCAACTTTATATTCTGCGTGAGTTTATTTCAATATTTTTCCAGTTCTCTTAATTTTTGCGTTTCGTTTGATTGCTGGAAAAGAACATTCAGAATTGGAAAAAAATATGGGGAAATATTGTGCAAAGTTCTTGAAAGTCGGAACCTTCGCAAGGGAATACGAGGAAGTGGTGGAATTTGATGATTAGAAAAGGAGTTGATTGACAGTGTCTATTCAAAGGAAAAAACGCGAACAAACAGTCGAGGACAAAGTATCTTTTTTTGCAATTTATTCTATGTCATCTTTTTTAATGAAAGATTCTGTCTTTATTGCTTCTGTTGAACGAACATGGACCTTTCGCTGTTTATGTGACGTTGATTTGTATCGACTGTTATCAAACGGTAACCTCACCCAGCAATAGTCCATTGTAAAATCCATTCCAGAATTTCGACATTCTGTCGAATTCATTTTGTAGCAATATGGTACTTGATTGCTATCAGCGAATGTTGCATCCGGAATTTTATTTAGATATTTTAAATAAAGTCTTTAAGTCGACTGTCGCATTTCAAATCGAAATATCGGTTTAGGAGATGAATTCTGAACGTTTTCAGCCATAAAATTTCATTTCTGCGTCAGCTGATGTCATGGCTTGAAGGACAGAAAGACATGAATGACTGTACCGGCGTACTTAAGAGATGCCTTTCAGACAAACCTGCCGAGTAATGACTACGTCCACATATATTCATATCAGTACACATCGCCATAGTCTTGTGCGTTATATTGAATCGTATTGACGCTGAAGGTGGGTAGTGCTACTACAGTGGATGTGTTGCGAAGGTGAACTCTTCCCATGAGAGGATAGAATCGGAGGTGCACGATGCATTCAGCAAGAAGCCCTCACTTGAGCAGTCAGCACTGCATCGATTTCCAGCTGCCTTATAGCTGCCGACTTCAAATATCACTTCGCAGTACTCCTATGGAGTAGTCTCTAACATCTCCACTTCCATGGGATCGACCATTAACCGCTCAGTGGTCGTTTGACGCACTTTGTTCAGAAAATAAAATAACATTTGTTCGCACGTCTCCACTACATAAAGTGCGCATAGAAGTTATGGAAGAGATGAACTGATTCTGCTTGTGCACAGACCGCAATCATATATTCGAAAACAATAGCTTCTTCATATTCTCGAACGATCGCGTATCCTGAAAATCCCTTTCCTCCAGTTATATCAAACAGCCTACATACGCATATTAGCTGTTATTTACAATGGCCGACAACTTTATGCTTTCCTGAGGGAAGACTGTTGCTGATTGAGAATACGAATCGTTTAAAATTTCAAACAGTTCATGCAATATTCTCTGTAACAATGAGATTCACGATGCTTCTTTTGCCATATATCCACATAGAGACTATGGTTTGCCTGCTACACAATAATGTCGTTTCGACTCTTTGCCATGCACATTTCTCACTGTTTTTTTCTTTTCTTGGGCAACACTACCTATAATCGCACCCTTGTTTGTGAATTGCCGAAATGTTGCCCGCAAAAGATCGCCGGGGAGGGGAGGGGGCAAATCAATCTTTTCAGGTGCTGTCAATCTGCTGCATTTTCATAAACCCTGGAAATCGACATTCAGTCTTTTTACCTTTTTAAGATCCATGAAAATCGACTGAACTCTTCGTATATTTTAATGTTTTTACCGTATATTATCGTAATTTACCGTTTATCGTATAATAAAATGTTTAATGTTTACGTTATTTTACCCGTGTTCAAACCACGTGATGCACAGTCGGTTAACCTGGCATTTAAACACGCATGTTGTAGTGCTAACGAATGAATATGGACCGTTGAAGGCTATTGTGCTGTCTCAGAGATTGCCAAATGTATTTGTAGCAATGCATCCAACAAAATACACCAGAACAACTAATTGACGTATTATCACCGCTGCAATGAGGACGTCATCGAGCAGCTAAGAGATTCTACAGTCGCAAACGTGGTCCACCACTAGGAAGGATGATGATACTTGCGAAGATGTTCGGGATTCTTGCGATAACACCTCGAACCATACCTATAAATATCTACATCGCTGAGAGTGGAAGATGCAACGAACTTATCACCGTTGTTGTCTCAACACAACGCTTATTTCTGTCACTGTTTCGGGACGGTCATACTCCTAGCTGCTTCTATTCCACTCTTCAAGTGTCTTATTCATGCTCTTGAACAAGTTGTACTCAAATGTTTGCAGATTTCTCGTTTCAATCGTAGAAACCCCTTCCCCACACCGACTACCAAAATACCTGAATATATCAAAATGGCAAGAAGGCAAGGCAAACGGGGATCGACGCAAAAAATGTCTCACTGCTAAAACGCGCAAGTTTTCTGAGAAACAAAGGGAGAATAAAGTGACAGTCTATCTTTCAACAGTCTGTCGCAGAAACTTTAGCGATGAGGTCAGAAAATGTGGGCCTCTCTTGGAAGACTTTCGAACACCTTTGTTTTTGCAGTAAACGTTACAACTGCATATCGCCAAATTGCCTTGAAGAAGTGCACACTACACGTGAACCACAATGAAATTTTCTTATCGACATACAATACAAGTGCACCCCTTCACCCTCTCTTCCCACCGAAAATACTAAAAATACATTTTTAGTGGGACTGCTTACTTGGATGATTAACGAAAGCAGCTTGCCATGATACTCTGATTAAAAAGCAAGCCCTATAAGTTTCAATATCTTGCGAGATGTATAGCAGAAAAGTCTTTTGCAGCATCAGCGATATGCATATATCCAGCAATGCTGCCATGAATGTATTTTTGAACATCTTCACTTATTTTCTACATAAAGTCTCAACTATTAAAGATTTATTCGACCACTTAGAATCACTTTCAAACGATCGGTTGTGGTTACACGATCGCCGAAGGCGGAATATGCAATGAAGATGGGCAAAGAAACTTTTAAAGCTCATTTAGAAGGGTGCTTCATATAATCAAGCCAGATCCCTTTGATTCTACGAGCGTTGAATTATTTCGCGCAA
This sequence comes from Toxascaris leonina, assembly GCA_022844705.1. Classification (NCBI taxonomy): domain Eukaryota; kingdom Metazoa; phylum Nematoda; class Chromadorea; order Rhabditida; family Ascarididae; genus Toxascaris; species Toxascaris leonina. The sequence goes on from JAARMF010005183.1 coordinate 9,482, forward strand.
ACGTAACACGAGTCGGGAGTAAGACCTCCTGGAGTGTCTACTCGAGTTCTGTTATAAAGATCATAGTAAAGTTGTTTACACGAGCAAATGAATGAATAAAAAGACAAAAAATTAGTAAGCAAACAAACGAACAAAACTCCACAAATTCGTTTAGTAAGCCATCAATAATAATTAAACTTAACGTCTTCTAATTCAAAATACAAAAATGAGTTCACATTTTCATTCAAAGTCATAAATTCGCGAAAAAAAAGGAATAACAAAAAGAGTTCGAACATTTCGGCGGATAAGCTGATAGTTGGAGAGAAGAACTCGATTGGGCACCCCGTTGATATTCTCTTTTAATATCTTCTTACGCTCCTTCAACGGCCTTCAACAAATATCCTCACACCCTCTTCTGCGGTTAAAAAACAATATTATGGCCAACCGCATACCGCTTGTCCTCATATTGCTTCCCAAATTACTATGACTTATACTGTGTCACGTCTACTAATCCAGCTTTGCGCTTTCCAAGCCTACTCTATGCCTTACACGTACCACTTAGGTATTCGCACATTGCTAGCTTTCTGTTTGGCCTGTCAATTATTTTGCGAGTCACCACGACATCTATATGGCCTGCACTGATATAAAAATAAAGTGCTAAAGGAGAAGGCGCCTAACTTTGTGGAATGAAGCAACGAATCGATGTGTTAAAAAAGGTCAAACAACAACAGACAAAGCCTGGACACAACGCATCTCAGAGACACACGATGCCTATCCAACAGAAATGACACACATTAATGCCCGAGTATCGGCAACTTGTCTATTACGCCTTAGCAGTAGACTTCGTCTATGAAGCGTTTGCCGACCTTTCAATCTATTGATTCGTCACCAGTAGAGAACCACTCAAGCGGTACGACTTCATTCAATAAATGCATTCCTCGAACACTTGCATTTTGTCTGCTTCAATCGAAGTTCCATCCATATCTCAACAGGTGGTCGAACTAACATAAAAACGATTGGCTACCATCGGCATCTATAATACCTCAGAATCGCTTTTGCAGTCACAGCAATCACTGAGAATAGGACAATCAATTTGTTCACTAATATTCGAATAAGACTTGCATTTCATTGCTCAAATGATATACCGAGCACTCATTTATACACTACGACAGAAATATCTCAATTCTTCGCGCCAAAAAAAGAAAACAAACCAACTAATATGTGAACGTACACAAACGCCAACTCAGGAACAGCCATGACCCTTCTCTCTCTTCTGCAGTCTCCATTCCTATGAACCAAACAGTTAACCGAAAATTTGTACAGACCTGTCGACCGAGCATTTGCCATCGAAGAGAAGGCAATCGAATACAAAAAAGACAGACAAGTGCGTTAGCGAACTGCCCCTTCTTCTGCGCACCGAGAGCACCGGATATCCCCTCCCCTCGGAAACGCTTGTAGGATAACATCCGGCAAATGTGACACCTTAAAGAACAACGTCCTAACTTCATAATTAAACTTATTCAAAACAGCAATAAAAATAATTAAGCTGGACGATGCAACAAACGTTCAACACATATCGCCTAATGACAATAAGGAAAAAGCAATCTACGCAGTGGTCAAAATAAAATTATGAACGATTTGATGTTTTCGATCATAGCAAAAAGAATTCACTGAAAGAGGTTCCACAATCCAAAAAACGTCAATCAAAAAGGGCTCATCTACTGATCGACCACCAACAGCGATCGTATATCCCTGTTTCTCGACCTCTGCTCATGTAGAACGATTTCTTTATCTTGCATGATCTCTGTAAGAACGGTACTGCGACCAAAGTCACAAACCGCGTACCGTGAAAACAGCCCTCTAAAAGGACAATTGCTCCAGCCATCTGACAGCGCCGGTAGTGATGAGTCGCCAAAAAGATCGTACCTTACTGAGCAATGGTTGGCATCTCAAATTCCCTCATTTATATCAAAAAAATGGTCGCAGGAGTTCAGCGATTTAGCAATAAAAGGTGTCCAGTAATAGACTCTCTCGATTTCAAAAACTTTGCACCATTAATGCTGGCTTTCGGAACTACGAGAATACAACTTCTGAAGACTTGCAGCTGTTGCTCACAGACTTTCTTTTCCATCGTTCTAAGCTACCTTCACATAAGGCATTAATTTTGCATTTACGCATCTTTCACATTGCGTACTACATAATGTAGGAAAGAAATTGTTTTTACCAGGGTACCCTGTAGATGAATAGTTGATTCGTCGACTGTTTATTCACTACCTCAGTAGTTTAAAATGTGATCGCTTTATAATTATGCCTGAATAACCCACTGCAACGAAAGGCTGCAAGCTATGCAACAGTCCTGATTACTGTTGGCATTTGGGGTTCCCGTCTTCGGGAAACTCGGAAGTTTCTTTTTTACGCTCCTCCTCACAATAAAAAAATTTTCATGAAAACAAAACCAACATCACCACTCACCGCGCATTAGGCCCCACTCACCGCGCATACAAAAACGTCCTAGGCCTTCCGCAAATCTGTTCAATGCCTGTCGGGACGATATGCACAATTATGCCTTTCCTCATACCGTCACATTCCTTACAAATTTCTACAAAAATCTCTGACAGTTCGGTATCTGATAAAAAAAAGGACAGAATCGGCGAAGGGAGCAGGGGTTTGCTCGCACATAAGCCGTTTTGCATTATATTATACCTCTGCTACAGATGCCTTAGCCAGCGACTTTCGTNGCCTTAGCCAGCGACTTTCGTTAAAACAGCCGCTGAAGTAATACTTGACACTTCAACAGCTCAAATTCTATGCCACATTTGACTCTCGCCGCAAAAAAATTTTGGTTCGATTCTATTCGACAAGGGGCACTTCTATCATTAATCCCACCGCAAACGGTCCCTACACAGTATTTACTTCATTAGTCCAGAAAAAATATAACTCTGGAAGCATGGCATGAACCTTGTGCTCTTGAACGGGACACAACGACCTCGAAAAGAAGGTGAACGTATCGCCGCTCTTATGCA
>JAARMF010005187.1:0-12475 GCA_022844705.1 Toxascaris leonina
ACGGTCACCGACTTCGCAACGGACTACGCTCGTGATGGTGCCCATTTTATTCTAACTGACCTCACGCTGCTGCTTTGAACTCGTCATCAATGCGCTGTTTTTGTCAGAATAAACCTCAACGAAGTGGGACCGAACTGCCCAAGCAACGTTTGACACTATCCTTAGCAGAAATAGCTTTTCGCATAGCTTCCAACTTCTGTTGCAAGCCGGAAATCATGTCAATTCGTTCTAGCCTAAGAGCAGTAGTTGGGTGTTTTTTTGGCTGCGATGGGAATTCTCATGCCTCTGGTGTTCCTCTAACCCGTATCCCTCTAGTTAGACATCGACCGAAACAAATTTTGGTTGCTTATTACCACACACGAGGGAGCTCCCAATGTTTCTTCTGCTGGACATGCCGTGCAAACAACTCTCCAATAACGTATTGTATGCACTCTTAGGCGCATCACAAAGTGATGTGTCGGTAGGCCTGTGAGTAGCGGAAATGCGATGCGGATTCTTTCCAACGACGCGAACTACAAGGACTTAATAGAACCCCCTCTCTTCTTGCTCATCTCAAAATTCATGGAGTGTCATCCTTCTCCGTCCACCCACGAAAATTCAAGCGCACTGCTCACTCACCGCAATTGCATTGATATTGCAGTGTGCACATCATGNTGTGCACATCATGCATAAAATGCGGAACTTAACATACGCATGCTTACAATAACCGGCTGGCTATAGTCATAAACCTGTTTCAGCAAAAGCCAACTTATAGCGGAAAGTGTTAGATCTCTGCCACAGCAACAAATTCGATTATTGCAACGGAACTCAGCCTAATGTCTCATTGAAATGAAGTTGGTGTGCCATAAGTGCATCGCTGCATGCGTCTGCCCTCGCAGTCAGGTGTGCTAAACATTTTGGCGCGCTATTTGCTGCACATTTTTTTGTCTGCAAGAGTCTGTGCGGGAGCGGCTGCTGGCCCTCAAAGGAGCACCGAAAGAGTCTTCGTTGAAGGCTGTGTCTGACAGCGTTGTACCCCTGCCGCCCATTCCTACATTCCTCGTTCACGAAATGCACCTCTCATACCCCCCCTCATCTATCGCTTCAGGGGTTGTCTCAGCCATGTCGCCGTTCACGTCTTTTGCTTCCCTTCCCACCCTTTGCTAGGAGAGACGGAAGAAGATGCTCATGCGGGATACGGGAACAATAAGACAATAAATCGAAGAGAAATGAGCAAATCAGGGCAAAGAACGCAGCAATCATGCGAACACTAGTTTTTCACATCTTTTCAGTTGTTCCTACAATTTCTCATTAGCCGACGTTATTGAACGTTAGCGCGATGCGGTTTCCTCTTAAAAGTCTTGAACGCTTTGACCGTCCGCCAAATAATTCCAGCTCGGGAAGATGGGAGCGACTCGAAAAGGCGTTCCAGTAAACCAGACACTGATTAAGGCAGAACAAATGAACACCCCCTTACCTGACAACTATAGAGAGCAAAAAATTGGATGCGGATGGCAATTAAAATGGCATAGAAATTATGCTCACTGATACGCGAGGAAGTTTGAGTGGTACCTCACCTTTCATCACAGAAAAAATTACGTGATGGAAATTTGAATTTTCAGTCATTAAAGACCTCACCTCCGTTTGCAGTCCATAGAAAGATAGATTACTTTCAAATTGCACAAACAACTACTACCTTCAATAAAAAGGCATCAATAAATGCCGCAGGGAATTTATAAAACCTCACCGACTGGAGGAAATAAGATCATCACCTCATCATACGAGTACTCATTGATAGTGAGAGCTTTAATGAGATTTGAGAGGATGAATCACCAGGAAAGAGAATATTCGAATCAGCGGAACTCATCAGATGGAAAGAAGCTTCATCGTAGATTTCCCTCCCTCGTCCCATTCATCCCTTCCAAGCAAAAGCAAAAAGAGCGCCAACAATTTCTGGAGATCTAGTTTTACCATAACAACATTTTCTTCCCAGAGTTTACTCTTAGATGCGACATCTCTCTTCCTCGTTTTACTCAGCCCTCATGTCATAGCCATTAAAGGTGTTACACCTACTTTCCCGTTCTAAAGGTCCCTTCTACCCATCAGCCAAATTCTGTTTGCAGCGACATATGAAAACCTCATGATTATATCTGTCTTAACTATACATTTCTGTACGTCGCAAAGCACCGAATACTTGGTGAATAATGTCAACTCCGCACAATACCGAATCCTTCGATCATACTTATGTCGCAGAATATGCGCCAACCGTGTCCATGCAACGTATGTTGGCAACAATTTGCCTCAGACGACCAACCGCTCGCTTTTTCCACAGAATGGATGACGCATTACGCAAGTGACGTTGTTTAGGTGCCCGCTTAGGCGTCAATCTCTGACCCTCAACTGTTATATAGAATCACTTCCATAGTTGAGGCAGAGTATCAAAAAAACAATGATTGTGTTATGTGGACTGTCAGCAGCGGAATAGCAAACATAAACGCGCAATTATACTTGCGAAGCCCATAACCAACAGCCCGTAACTGCCCCTCAGAGAATCATTTGTTNAAGTAACTGCCCCTCAGAGAATGATTTGTTTCACTTCCCAATCCTCTTTCACGTACATTCACACGCTTACCTTGCATACGATCGCTATTTTCGCAGATCAAAGTCCACACTTACGAACTGAAGGAAAATTGCCGTCTCAAGATCGGCAGGTTCAATCCTGCTCAGCATGTTAGCGTGAAATTTTTTTGTTGCAGCCTAAACGCAAAGGCAAACTGTTGCATATCGTTCCCCTCGCACCCCCTGAAGTGGAGTTTTCTTTGCACAAGACATAAAAATAGAAACGAAAACGATTGCTATGTTTCTTGCATAATTCGTTCCTCATCGATTACGCACATGGCGGCTGTTCAGCACACAAAAATTCCGTCACACCTATCAACTACCTCTATAGTTTCGGCTAGCTACTTATATACATAGTGAGCTAGTTTGCAACCGGTCGTCAGCCTTTTTAACACATTAAACTCGCTAGGCGAAAAATACCTTTAACAGGGCTCCGTCCAGTAATCATCGAACTAACCACTCAGCCGGCCAAACAATTTGTCCAGGATGCGAAGCAAGCAAACGATCGCCTGCTTGGGCAGGATATTTGATGTATTCCCACTCGCTGACGATTAACAGTAGTTAACACGCACTTTCTGCAATCCACTGATTAAGCCAAACGGCTGAACGAAGAATCAGAACAGCGTTGAGAGTTTCTCGCACCTTTCCTTCAAAGCTCTGCAATTCTGCCGGACAGAAAAACTGTTAGTAAGCTGAAATCCGATGGCTTATTACTGATAAGCTGAAAGCCCGAATGAGGCTGGCTTTATGAGGTGACCCATATACATGAAGTTTATCACCGCAACTTTCACAGCTCAACTCAGCAGGCAGAACAAAGCATACATAAGTACTCCCGATGTATTGCTCTGCTTCACGTTCATTTAAGCACTACAGAGCACATCACTCATCCCAAAAGACAAAAATAGTAATAGCCAGCAGTAATGGTTCACTCCGTGGTGAGATTCCGCTGAAATTCATTTCGATGCTGAAAGACTGAAGCTGGTCGATTATTAAGTAAGCGAAAAACCATTGCACCGCATCTTACCACGAGAACAGCGATAAGTGAATGCGCCATCGAATTTTCAGAAAGTTCAACACCGCCAAGTAAATCACCGTTGGTCGGAAAGAATACGAAGGGCAGTTATGTAATTAAGTACTCACATCGCGTGATGCAACCATCAAATGGACACAATTTGACTTCTTCCATCAGCTTTTAGANCTTACGTAACTAGGTACTCACATCGCGTGATGCAACCATTAAATGGACACAATTTGACTTCTTCCATCAGCTTTTAGAAGCGCGTTTTCCTGCTTGTTTTATTGTCCAAAATCATCAATGTTGTCAGCATTTTTAGGTTCATTGCAGCTCAAAAACCTCTCACACATATTATATGCTTCCCATTGGGGCGCTCATTATGTCCACTCGAGTATNTCTCAAAAATCTCTCACACATATTATTGCTTCCCATTGAGACGCTCATTATGTCCACTCGAGTACTCGAATGGTTTCTTTAAAATCTTATATACCGGAAATATGTAATACCGGAAAGGGATGCCAAAAACCATTTCTACAATTTATCCGAAATGCCATTTTCCCGGAATAAGTAGGCGGAACACATCAGTAAAAATTTCCGCACTTCGAAAGATTGGAACAACAAATGGCAAAGTGTATTTTAATGGTATCACACTCGGTCCTAGTCGGGAAACATTTTACAGCAAATTTGTTACTATGTGAACGGCGTGAATGATTCTATAAAGTGAGAGACTCAATGGAAATGTTGCGTATTAACGAACACATCAATGAACAATCGTCTCTACTCTCAGTTATTTCACTTTTGAATTCTTATTGTTTTCGGTTTTGATAGTTTAACAGAATAAGATGGCGTTCACGCAACAACCTCACTCTTATTGCATTGCATGAAAAGGGGCGTTGCAATACACTCAATCGAACGATGTATGCAAGAAAGAAAGCGGTTCCTAATACCATTGAGAAGACGCCTTCAGGCTAAAACTCACCGACTCGCACTGTTGAAAACGCGTTGCCTTTCCTTCATAGTTAACTATGACGATGAAGCATCAATTCTGAGTTGCAAGGAAGTTGTTTTATATCATTGCAGGAACCGTCATTCTGCTGCGTTTTAAAATGAAAAATGCGCAACTGCAAATTTTATCATTCAAAAATTTAAAAGAAATTATCGCAAATTTTGAGCAAAAAGATGAGAAACTTTTTGCAACCCTTCAGTCATTATTTTTTCGCCAAATTCGGCGAGGAAAATATCGGAAAGCTACACTCCCAAACTACATCGATCTATGGTATTGATTTGCAACCACTCAATCTTCAATACCACCAAAATGCTCTATCGTTCCTGCATTCTATTAAAGGAACACCCCCTTCGTTATTATTCCGCAGACCATTAACCCACCTCCTTCAGCTCCCTCTCTCGACCCTTGTTCCCGTCATCTGGAATTCATTTCACGAATATACCGCAGCATAACAATGGAACAGCAATTGCTCTAGCATATAATACTCGAGTAATCCCGACGAGATCACTACCCTCCCTGCTAACAAGTTTTAACCGAGAATTTGTGAAATACTACATATGTGAGAAATACTGAAATAAGAGATACTCCGTTTCCAAATGAAATCACTTCATTTCGAATACATGAATCGATGCTTGCCCATGAACGGATGGAGTGATGTTAGCAATATAATATGCATGTTTCACNATCACTTCATTTCGAATACATGAATCGATGCTTGTCCATGAACGGATGGAGTGATGTTAGCAATATAATATGCATGTTTCACCACTACGTAGAGCAAACAGGGTGACTGAGCACTCAAAAATATTGTTGTGTGCAGACATTACAACTTTGTAGTTGCAGGAAATGAAGGAAAAGCGTTGCGTATTTATAGGAAGTTGCCTTCATTACAACTATCACACTTACAGAATATTTAGCGCCCAATCCCACTATCNTATTTATAGGAAGGTGCCTTCATTACAACTATCACACTTATACAATATTTAGCGCCCAATCCCACTATCCCACCCCCAACTTGTACCACCTGCATATTCACAGCCTTTTTTGCTGCAGTGGTCGAATACGGAACAATAAGAAAAGCCCAAAGTTAAAACTGTTGCAGCACAAGAATGTGCTGATCCCTACAATTGTGCACGTGATATGCATCAAAATATTTGACGGGACGAGACGAACTCTACACACTCAGACGTGGCGTTTCGCTAAAAAGCAGCGACGGCGCCAAAAAACGACAAGAATGCATCTGGTGACTTTGTTCTTTCCTGTTATCATCTCTCCATTTCATCCCGTCCGCATAATTCAAATCAACATACCATCAAAAATTCAAATCAAATCAACATCAACATTCATAATTTGCGCCACTCTAAATAAATATCTTCCGTAAAGAAGACTTTCCAATCTCGATTTAACACCATTTTCACAAATTTATACTCCGTCAACGCTGCATGCGAATTAAANNNCAACATCAACATTCATAATTTGCGCCACTCTAAATAAATATCTTCCGTAAAGAAAACTTCCCAATCCCGATTTAACACCATCTTCGCAAATTTATACTCCGTCAACGCTGCGTGCGAATTAAACAACTTCGAAGTGCAGAAATTTACCCTAGAATGCTACAAGACAGCTTCTGCCCTTATCCACTCCCCATCTAGGAACCAAAAATGCTCGAAGATTGCAATGACGCATCATACAGCCTATTTCGTAGCGAACAAATTNCGCATCATATAGCCTATTTCGTAGCGAACAAATTTGGGGCCAAGCTCAGCTAGTTTCTTCTCGAGGGTGACGCTGCAGCTAACACGTTCGGAATGACACGTGAATAGCATGCACATCGCATGCGTGTAATGCCAGTCAAGCAATACTCATGTCAGCGCGATGGATGGTGTGATTGCTCCTTCCCTCAATGCTGCCGAACACAGACCCCCCTTTCTGCTTTACGCCGTATAGGTCAGGGCAACAGATATCCATTCCCCCGCGACGCCTTCTGTCCAGATGGTCTATAGCAAAAACTGAGAATGAGCAGCCCCGTCTTGCTCCTCTCTGTGAAAGAATTGGCAACGCCTAGCATAAAGATAAGATCAGCTGTTTTGTCTGCTTCCGTGGAAAAGCTGTAAACCGAAATCCTACGCAGCGTGGCTACAGAGATGTTCGGAGGGTGGATGGCGGCAGAATCGTGGGAAGGCAATCCAATTTTTCAACGGCGCTCTTGAGCTATAACAAACTTCCGGAATTCAATATGCACGAGGCATACCTCATTTGTATATGGCAATTTGAAAACGCCTTTCATCAAAGAGCTAATGGACTGGAATGGCTAGTGGTGTGGGACTGGGAAGCACTTTAATCGTGGTTTCCCTATTCATAACGACAATGCGTGCACAACNCAACGAGCAACGATCCTTTCATATGTCGTTATAGAAACACCTGGCACCTTACTTTGAATTGATGCTCCGTTTATGTGAGTCTGATCCATATTATCTTAGGCAGGCGGAGTTCAGGAGAGATGCAATCCCCACCAGGAATAAAATCTGCTTTCCACTCCCCATCCCAACAGAAATTTTCATTCTGTAGCCAATCAGTCATCTTTGTAATATATTTTTCACATATTTCCCCATTCCCTTAATTTATTCACTTGATAGGGAAAAAGCGGCATCAATAAAATTTCACAGATCGAGAGGAAACTAGCGGAAATCTTTCCATAACCTCAAATTTGACTGAGTCATTTTTTGGTGAGAAATATCAGTGAATATTATTAAATTCTAAACATGCACCTCTCTCGTTGCCAAATTCAACTTTTACATATAAACGATGATCGCGTGAACAAAATCAATCGCAATCCCTTGGAAACAACGAAGTGTTTCACCGTAAATTCTAGAGCATACTTCTGCATCCTTCATAAAGGCGATAAAACGATCACACTGATGTACAGGGATCCTATCGTTGCAATGAAAAAGATATAAATTGCTTGCGCGCACACTGACGTAAATAGCAAAGAGATCAAAGCAATTATTCACCTCGAATAGTATCTAAGCTTAATTTGCTAGATGAGGTCGTCGCAAAGTACAATTAAGTTCTTGTTCGCTGAAGCCTCGATCCCACAACCGCCCTCCTCCTTACACCACCACTTTTCGAGCTCTCAAAATTCTCCTCTCTCTGAAATTCCTCGATCCCAATCCTATCAGCAACGAAAACTTCTTCGCGGAACACTGAGCTGTTGGTAGCAGTAAGTGCCCTTTAGCGTTTTACCGGGTGTATTGACCGCCGGGACTTTCACCTTCCCAGTGATCAATATAAACTGAAGGTATGAGTTCAACTGGCCTGACTTGTGATGTGTGCGTCTGACCGGTCCTTGTAAGGGNGAATGCTTGACGCATCCCGCTAAAACGAGTGGCAGGATGCATCTCGCCTGGTTACCTGAGGCACACTGAATTTGAGGCACCATTGCGTTGTGAATAATATGGACAACTGATGAATGGGCCAATCTGTAGCACATCAAACAGAGCGGAAGAAGGGGAGAAGTGAAATAGAGACGAAAGAAAATTTGGAGGAAATCTTCCAAGAAGAACAGAAACAAAGAAGGAAAATGTAAATTTGCAGCGTCTTTATGGGAGGCGAGCGGCCTTTTCCATCAAATAAGATTCCCTGCGTCGCATCCATCTTGTTTAGATGCTACCAGTGATGTAAGGGCAGAAGCGTGAGAGAATGCCAATGAGCGCACAGCTCTTTCAGCGGAAACCTTTAATTGTTTTTCATAAACAAGATAACTGTAATTTCGGATGAGGCTTTGCGAGCAGTAAGGCATATTGGAATCCTAAAAAGTGCATCAAACTGTTCCTGACTTGGAAAGCAATTATTAAGATGCACGTATTATAAAGTCAGTTTCGTAAGGGCGACTACATGCGGATAGCGGATAGTTCCAAGTTTAAAACCTGAGTGAGTCATTTACACGTGGCTCACATTTCTATGGGGACCGGTGGACCATTCATACAAATGAACATATGCACACCTTTTTTGGCTTAGAAATATCACAAGGATCGTATTCAAATATGCCTCTGCTGTCAACGGCAACCGACAACGGTGCACCACTCTTGTCATGAACTCCATAGAAACGACTTCCGTATGTTTCGGATCGTTCCGCGATTTGCGTAAAACTGAAAGATGTTTATTGACAATTATCCACGTTTATCAATCGATAGAACAGTCTCAGCAGCACCACCTGAAAGTGCAACAAAAGATGTTTATCGTACTCGAAACTGCTAACGGTACTTTGAACATTTTATCCTCTTCAGCCCTCTAATTCGAGCTAAATTTCGATGATCAAGATTTATTCTCTACCAGTTTCTGAAAAAATTTCAGTTGCAGCTGAAATATCACCGGCTAGTCTTATGGAAATGATGCGCACGCGGTACATTTCTCTTAGAGAGGAAAGTCGGCGCCAATCTCTGTAGGAACTCCCTCGAGGATGACGAAGCGGATTACAAAGAAAATTGAGGTGAATAATATGCCGTTAATGCCACATTCGAATATCACAATCGCCATATGAAATGGAGTAATTTTACATTGTGTGCACTAAGAACTGAGTGTGTTGTGTACTTTACAAAAAGCTGCAATGTCAACGAAAAAAATCTTAATTCTACACAAGAGGTGATGCCACGATTGACAATATTCAATAGTGCCAATTTTTCTCATGGAACTGTTTCAAGAATATAAAATGGAAGGAAACGTTTCCTACAGTGACGGTCATCATAAGCGCTTTCACCTCTCTCCGTCAGTTGCTCAGAAGCAATAATTCTCTGGGACAACGCCACTCTATCTTACTGGACCAACGCGACACTTTACAAAAATTTCGTGCAAAAGAGCCACACTCTCGTCCAGCATGGAGAGGTAAACCGCCGGATAAACTGCCGGACGCGAAACGCATATAAGTCCGAGCATCCGTCTCAAGCAGCTCTACCTTGTTTCGATTAACACGATTACGGCGCAGATTTATTCTACGGTATAATTCCATCTAGCAAGTTTCCCAATTCTCACCTCCAGCTGTATCCGAATCGAAACCATTGAACTCAGATAGACACACATACGCAGATAGACAGAGACAGACATACATATTATGTTGCTATAACACCAGGGAAATCTGCAAATGTTCGATGTTTGGGTGATCTTAAAATAGAGATCGATTATCATGCGCATTCTATTATTGCTTGCTCACTCGCTCAAGCAGGCAGTCTAACCAACGGAAGTGCGCACAAGCTGGCAGCTGTCGTGAATGCCGTCCCCGTCCTTGTTTTTGAAGGTTTCATATTTCATCGTAAATAAGAAAGCATTTGAACATCATGCAAACGTACCCTGCAAACTTGCTATCCACCTAGCTCTTCTGATAACAGCAAAAGAATATCAGGGAGCGTTGCGAGTTCGGTTTTTAAAAAAGGCTGTTGTAAGGAAACGGAAGAAACAAGGCAGCTCAGAGCCAAACAAGCTTTAGCTCAGAGCCAAGCAAGCTAAACCATATCCGAAGTTCTGTACAAATTCAGCTTTGAGAGAAACACACGCCTACCCTTCTTCGTTGTATAATCTTCAAAACAACATAGAAGCCATTTACTCTATAGTTACGAGTTGAGAAAGCAATTAGTTCTTGGGCGAAACTTTCAGGCGATATCTGGAAACTTTTAAAAAATGCGCCGATAGAGATACCGATTATGAAAGGCGGAAATAGAATTTAGTCAGAAAGGCCGCATGGAATGACGCTTGACACAGAAACAGTGCCAAAAAATCTGGAAATAATATTGCGCTTTCAGATAATTCTTTTGAATCTGATTTGTGGCCCCTGTCGCTCGAGTACAGCACAGAAAATTGCCACTTCTCTTCCGCGTTTAACTATAATTTTTATTTTCTCTCTCTGTTTGTTGTCTTGTTCCAGAGCACTCACTGAAGAACTAAGATAATGATGTGAAGCGAGAGGAATAATGAAGAGAAGGGTATCCGATATATCTGGCGTTGAGTGAACTTAATTGAGAATGGCGCTTTCTTTGCGTATGCCTCGTAATCCCTTATGCATCGCAATAATCTTCTGCTCATATTCCTCCCATGTTACTGCATAGGTAGTCAACAATCGAGAAGGCACCGGTAATATCGATTCAAATAATGATTTTGCTCGGTCGTCACTAAAACTAGAGATTGGGCTTACTCACTGTGAATTCAGCATCATTACTATTGCTATTGATCAGTGATATATGCGGTTTAATATATTTGTGCACAGAGGCCTCGAGCTTTACGTAGTTTGACCTTTGTCAGCAAAGAAGTTTTAAAAAGTGTCGATATGTGATCGTTCTATTCAGCGACGATGTTTCATATGCAGAAGAATGATGTATTTAATTCAATTCCGTCACCGGATGCGAAAAGAGAGACAGTCTTTCGCCCGTTCAGTTGGTCCTCGCTACCCGCAACCTTCAGTGTGTATACATGCAGTGCACCGCGAATTCTACGCTGAGGGCTGTTGAACGTGCAGTATTTTAACGAAAGAATAATGGAAAAAGAATGTTTGCTTGACCACTAAGTGAGTGTCTTCAGTCGAACACTGACGAAATAAGGCGAAGTGGAGATATGGCGAGGAGAAAGCATGTGGAACACATCTAGTGCAACTGTCATTCTAATGCTACATGTTATAAATGAGAAGGCGATTCATTATTGACAATCAATGAACAATACCTTTGAAACACATCACACCATCATTTCGAAATGTTCCTAAAAGAAAGATCTGAGACAGCTTACTTAACGTTATGGTAAAGTTCAAGTGGTGATTCGGCCGTAAACGCTTTCCGAGGGAAGTCGAATTCAAGTACGCGTCTTTCCTTCGGTAGCCAATGATACTGTTTACTGAAATGAAGCTGACACTTCTCACTTCTGCTTCGTGGATGCAGTAGTACCATGAAGCGAATGATCATGCACCACTATGGCCCTTTGAAAAAATTTGCCAGAATTTCCGGTATTCTAAAGCTTAGTTTTCGGAAGAAGTGCTTTTAAGAATATGCCTACTTCTCCAATGGTTTTTAAATTGCCTTCTTATGCTCTATGCTCCTTTCCTCTAAATTACTTCCATCTACCTGCTTGTGGAAGTGGAACCCTTGGAAAGTCCACACCACAGTTTATATGTGCATCCATTTTTGTCGCATATTGCCGGCTGACAAATGCCGATAAAGCAAAGCCGCTCAGAATTTTGCCATCATCCACAACTGGAATGTTCAATGCGACCTTGATGGTTCAGTACAACCGACCTCCTAACGTTATACAAAGTCCCATTTATTCTCTTATGAAAAATAATTCGTNTCGATATGTGATCGTTCTATTCAGCGACGATGTTTCATATGCAGAAGAATGATGTATTTAATTCAGTTCCGTCACCGGATGCGAAAAGAGAGACAGTCTTTCGCCCGTTCAGTTGGTCCTCGCTACCCGCAACCTTCAGTGTGTATACATGCAGTGCACCGCGAATTCTACGCTGAGGGCTGTTGAACGTGCAGTATTTTAACGAAAGAATAATGGAAAAAGAATGTTTGCTTGACCACTAAGTGAGTGTCTTCAGTCGAACACTGACGAAATAAGGCGAAGTGGAGATATGGCGAGGAGAAAGCATGTGGAACACATCTAGTGCAACTGTCATTTTATTGCAACATGTTATAAATGAGAAGGCGATTCATTATCGACAATCAATGAACAATACCTTTGAAACACATCACACCATCATTTCGAAATGTTCCTAAAAGAAAGATCTGAGACAGCTTACTTAACGTTATGGTAAAGTTCAAGTGGTGATTCGGCCGTAAACGCTTTCCGAGGGAAGTCGAATTCAAGTACGCGTCTTT
>JAARMF010005189.1:0-12474 GCA_022844705.1 Toxascaris leonina
AAAAGCAACATTGTGAATAATTAAAATAACCTGGAATCCTTTCATGGACACACACCTGTCAACTGCTACTCTTCAAGGATGGAGAAAACAGAAGTGCCATTCTGTTTTAAATGCAGTTGATTCCACCTTTCACTCGCCACAGCGAAGAAATATGAACACAGATTCGAGTGAAGCCGCTCGAAAGTGTACTACTGCTTTCCTAACCAAACAGTCTTTGCTTGGCAGTTGCTCGGGGAAACAAGAATTACTCCGAAAAAGCTGTTCCAGGCCGCTCTTCTATCACTATTCAGCTCGACGCTGGAACCCCTTGCATCCTGCCGCCATGCTTACCATCGTCCCATCGTCCCGACTAAGATGATTTCCTTTACTCTTGCGCAGGAAATTTTATCTTCGAATGCACTTGAACGATGCTTCTGGACCTAGTACCTACCGTTTCAGAAGTGTGAATTATATACACAAAAGCTCTCTCAGCGCACCTTCAGCGGATCCAGCAGTTTGCTCTCAGTCGATTTTCTTTCCCTATAGAAAAAATTGGATCAGCCTAGACCAGTCTATTTCTATAATACGTATCAGTGTCCTTGCCTTTCAAAAGCAAAGACAGCAAGAAAGCACTCTTCAAGGCATGCCCTTCATGATACTGAAATTCTCTTTACGATCCACCGAGTAAGCATATCGAAATATGGTCTCATGTATCTCAGCAGTTACTTTCACTGAATATTATTTTGTTCCGAAACATAAATAAAGAACATGCTTCCTTCTATTAAAAGAAATTTACAAGGAATAATACAAGTTTTATATTATTTAACGCCATAAGCATCTACGAATTGGTATTTATCATTCAGCTTGCTATGCAGTAATATCTAAACATTGCAATAGGCAATATGGTTTTCGTAGCGCTGTTCNAAAGAAATTTACAAGGAATAATACAAGTTTTATATTATTTAACGCCATAAGCATCTACGAATTGGTATTTATCATTCAGCTTGCTATGCAGTAATATCTAAACATTGCAGTAGGCAATATGGTTTTCGTACCGCTGTTCCTACGTCGTCAATAACAAAAGCAACAGTTGTATGCAACTATGCGGAACGAATATAAATTAACAAAAAAGACAAAGTATGAGACACTCTAAAACGATGAGTGACTGGAAAAACCAATCACCTTCACGCAGCCTAATATGGATGTTCATAGAGTGGAATTCAATAAATTAGCATAAAACATGAGATACACAATAAGACTTTTGAACAAAGATGTGGCATAATAATCGACCGGGAAAGATCCAACAAATATATGGGCTGTTATGCAAGAAGGTTACTGCATCTTAGGACTAATACTAGTCTCCTCTACCTACGAAGACAATCAATAACGAGATCTAAACATTAATTGACGCGAACATCGTAGACCTCTCTTTTATATTTTGAATTCTATAAGCGATCATGACCTTTGCACTTTTCCACTTTGCGTGATATGCAGGTGCGTGATGACCAAACATCTGAGTGAACATTTACTGACGAGAGCATGCAAACATAATGATGGCGACATAATCAGGGATGCTATAGTGTGCACATCAACGATGTTACAATTATAGTATTATTTAAGTGCTACGGCAAACGTATTAGTGTTACAAAACATGATTCTCCGAACAAAACTAAGAGATATTTGATGCGTTTGATAGGCATTTTACACAAAGCAATACTCAGAGTGTCAGTGAGGGCCGATATTACTTAAAATGAAACGAAGAAAGGCAATTATGGAAAAGTACTGCCGAATAAGACCAGTGGAAAAAGAGTCAGCTTGGTCGGATTTAAAAAACCCCTCTCCAAACCGGAATGTTTATGAATCGCCAATGACCTCGAAAAAAACTTTCAGCAGACGAGCGTAACAGAATATCGGTGGCGGTTATGCAAACCTCAGCATAGCAACTGAGAGCAACCCTCACCCCCCCCCCCCCCTTCACCCACCACCTCAGTCACAAGAAACATCATCATATAGTATTCATTTCTAGAGACATTAAAGGACGAATATTTAGGAGGTTATAAGTTGCTGAATGAAAAAATCGTAGAACGGCTTTTTTTTCGGGAGGCAAAAAATCTAAGGCGATTGACTGGTGGCGTCCTCAGTTGACTGAAGATATATCGACCGTTCACATCAAGAAGACAGCAATCTGTTGAAAGATCAATGACGTCAACAGATCGATGTGATTCAAGTGATAGACCTGGCAACGAATAACAACGTAAACAGTTTGGAGTTCACCACGAAATCTATAATACTTTGAAGACCCCGATTATTCCATGTTAAATAACAAAAGAAAAAACGCAAAAAAGAAGCAGTAACACATCCGCCTCGACACCCCCATAACCCCCCCCCCTCCTCTCCTTTTCACTCGATATCAAGGATGCATCGGATGTTGCTGTTTCAACGTCATCATGAAGACATAAAGAACGCCGCAGAATGTAGAGTGAAGCATTTCCGACCAATAATCGACAATAAAGAAAAGACAATGATCAAAACTTTTAAGGCATATTTTACGATGAGATGAAATATTCGAGGCGAATTTCAAATATCGAGCTGCATCTCGGGAATAGCGCGAAGGTTCGTCGTGCGAGTTGTTAAAACCGGATTCACATATTTCAAACGTCTACGGCTCAGTTTAGCCGCTCCAGATCCAGCACCCGATCGCTGAGGTGAGGTCCTAACGAATCTCACACCCTCGGTCAAATTCGATAAGCAACCAAGACTAGCACGTCGGGATTTGCCTTTTTGACCTGAGGCTAACAACTCGAGCTTGCCCAATGATTTGCTAAGAGCCTGTCGTGTAACGCGTGCTTCACGTCGTTCACCAATAACGTGACGCGACACCTTAGCTGTCACGTTGCCGCCCTTCTTCGTGGTCCCAATACGAGCGTTTCTTTCCGAGGCGGCTTTAGCAAGCGCTGCAAGCCATACATCATAGCACATAACTGGTGCACATTCTAAATGCCCTCTCCTATGCACAATGCTATACTGGCAAGCAGCCAAACAAAAAGTGACAAAAGCGCCTCTAGCATAGGAAATTACAAGCCTGAAGAAAAGGTCCCCCTCTTCCGTAGGTTATACATGCATAACAGCTATGGTTCACTGGCATAACTTAATACAATCGGCTTATATTATCGAAAGAGTAAGCATTCCTGATTATTACTCTTGTTATTTGCCATTCATGCAGTACATCCCTAGTAGTGATAGATTTTTGCAGAGGTACCAATTTACACGATGTCAGAGAAGTGGTGGAAGTTTGCCCTATGTGTATGAAGCAACAATCCGCTATACATTTGCGACAGCCATGCAAATAGACAGTGAATAATTCATGAACGACATAAACACGTTTGAAGAAGCATAAGAATGATCCAGAAAAGCGGAGTGTCACGCATGACTACTACAACATACGATGATGAAGCACGTTTTCAAGCACATTTGCCACTTCCCTTTGCAGTAGAATGTTCGTACTTTAAACAATGACGATAACATTCGAAACAAATCTAATAAAAAAATCTTCCAAATAAACTTTCCTAGGACTTTGTCAAATAGACTTATGTAATTGCACAGGTGATGGTAGAGAAGAACTGCATCTGACTCATAGATAACACAGACCTGAACTGTAGAGATCCACTTATATGCAGACCGAACATTTTGTGCAGACTAAAAACAAACAAAAAACCTCCAGACAAACGGTATCACTCAAAACTGTCGTTAGGAACATCAGAAAGGAAATTCATCAGTGCATAAAATATCCTCGAGTACTGAGCCATTTTATCTATCCTCACCAATAAAATCAAAGTAAACATCCGAGAACATAAGCCTTACATGTAGTGTTTCATCCAATCGTAAGTAGCACATCATCCTATCATCACATGCAAGTGGTTTGAACAAATTAATTGCTTTATGAAGCAATGCATTATGTCACAAATATTTATGACCAAAAGTTATTAGTGTATATGACAGACCACCATAAACCGGCCACAACGCTGCTTCTTATTTACACTGCAAGTATAGCTGAGTAATATTTTCATATAAATATAACTTCCCTTTGAGGCACCGATTCACACCTCGTTCAATTATTCCAGGTATTTTCAGATGAATTTCTTTAAATTCTTNCATATAAATATAATTTCCCTTTGAGGCACCGATTCACACCTCGTTCAATTATTCCAGGTATTTTCAGATGAATTTCTTTAAATTCTTTTTTTGTCTAGCGTTAGTGATAATATAACACCTGCAGCCTCGTAGATCGTTTACGGCATTATCGGTTCATCTTGCATACTGAAGACGAGTACAATGTTACAGTGATTGTAGCACAAAAGTGAAATAAACCTCTTCTACACCATTTCGTAACAATATTCCACTTCCCATAGCTTTTTGAAAGAAATAAATGTGTAATAATATAACATAGAAATGGTAACATAACATAAAACTGTTGGTATTCACTTTACCCGCTAAGCCAGCGGCCAAGGTTAACGGCAGCTTGCTTTTTAGTAGTCAGAAGATATATCTGATTTCCGACTGCAAACATCAGAAAGCGCTTTTCGTCTCTCTCCTTGTTGTTCAAGGATCGCCTTTATGAAAAATCTACAGCTGTTGGNCTTGTTGTTCAAGGATCGACTTTATGAAAAATCTACAGCTGTTGGCTGCTGTTACATAAGACTTTTGTATGCACTTTGATGGCCAACACAGAACCCATCATCCAGCGCAAAGCACGAAGGTATCAATGCAGTGCATAAACTGCATCTCAATATGAGAATAAATGTGTTCGCACAAGTGGCATATAAAACCTTCCGCTACCCTTAAACACTGAATTCCACCAACNCCATATAAAACCTTCCCTTAAACCCTTAAACACTGAATTCCACCAACTGCGTTTTTTAAAAACAGGAAAAGGACATGCTAGGTTCGTTAAAATACACATAGTTTTCAATAAGAAGAAATATGTGCAATAAGACGCAAAACACAGGAGAAAAGGACAACGAGAAAAATGTGCAGAAAACGTTTTCAGCTCTAAACAGGAATATTCTAAAAGCAAACATGCAAAAGCGCTATAGAATTCGCTACAAACGTGCGTCCAAACCCACAATCCGCATATTACTTACCACTTTGTTAAGAGGAAAATAATATAATGAACGAATGTGGTAACTATATCGGTGGAACGCACATGTTTCTAATGAATCTGGATTACGAGGTGCATATCAGAAGGAACCGACAAATGAGAAGCAGAGACATGATCTTCTCATCAAAATCGAGATTGCCGCTGCATTTATCCACTAATTCGTGCAAACTGTCGGAAATTTCGTTGACAATTTCAGTAATTCCAGTATTTGATCAATCTGTTGCAATGATGAAAAACGACTTCTATATAGCAAATCTCAGCGGAAAAAAAGGAGGAAAAAGTAGATGAACACAGCTAGTGCAACAGACTGCGGATCGATGAACACCTCATCCATGAATATGTCAACATCGCAAATAACATTCCAGAAATTATGCACCACCCATTTCCATACACAACAACACTGCATGCAGTGACGACTTCCTACAGGCACGATTTGTACATTTCCTTAGCATGCTGTATTGCAGTCATTTTAGCGTTGATAAAATGGGTGCCACTGAGCAGCCATATTTTTACTCAACCATCGCCATTACACACTTTCAGCGTTTAACTATAACGACGTTGGACGCAAAAATGTAACGCGGAAAATAAGTGTTGCCAACTACTGTGAATATATTCTTAAAATTGAATTGAATGAGACTGGACGAAATCAACGAAAAAATATTACCTTCAAATTTCCTCGTTCGAGCCGATACATTTACAGAACAAGTGGGAGAAAGAGTTTGTCGACGTTCCACATGGCGCAGGCCGTGAGACGCGGGTGGCGCTGTCGGTTTCACAAATTCAAACGCATCCGGTGCTGATAGGCCCTCCTGTACCGGCACACTTAAGCGAGTTGCCTGGAAGCGTAATCAGGGATATATAAACGACTATTTGGAGAGCGTCTTCTACGAAAACCGATCAAACGTCGTTTGGTCGGCTAAGAAAAAATCCCTAGTTCAAATTGATAATGAACTAGTGCAACGAGCCACATTTGTAGAATGGCTTATATTTTCCGCATGTTTATTGCACAGATTTTTTCCCGACGTCCCTCCATGTCGCCTAAACTTTCCCTCAAGTTTTTGTTCGCGTTTCCCCTCAGACTGCTGCATGCATCATATCTAGTTCAAGTGCGGCTATAACAACATCCAGAAAGTTCTTTCAAAACTCTACAAGCTTCTGCTACCCTACAACCTCATCTACCTTCACATCGTCAGTATTCGCACAAACAGAATCACCTTTGATACTTCACCGCTACGTATGTTACCAAGCTGTGCGAATTGATTGACACGTTTTTGAACAATACCCCGATTGTTCTTTTGTATATAAGCGACACTAGGCCTCGCATCGAACACAATGTGTGCTGGGCCAGATTTGATATCCTGAAATGAATTGCAATACACGAGAGCCTTCTCGCTGATGCGACTGAATATGACATAAGATTAGTCAAAGAGAGGACAGGGAGATGAAAGAGAAATCCAGTCATGATAGGTTGTTCCTTGGATTTGAGTCTTCAATAAACGACATCTACACTAACTTCACCTTCACAAAGTTTTACAACAAAACTATGAAAAGAGCTGAATATTGCTTTGTGTATAGATAGGTAGCTTCATACCACTAACTGCTATCGGTTTTGAGAAAAGTTTTTCCACTGCGCCATTTTCGATTTGAGAACTGACAGCCACAACCTCTTTACCATCCACCTACCACCAACCAAAAAACCGCCAACCAACAAGCAGTCAACAACGTTACGTTCAGCATCACGAGTAGCTCTAGCTGTGGACACTAGGCCTCGCATCGAACACACAATAAACTGAGAAGGAACAAAGAGCATCGAAAACACAAAACATCGAATACTGGAGAGTCATGCGGCAACAGGAACCACATTCATTTGCCCGACGGCGCCATGCAAGTTCATCAAAGAGGGGGCTGAATCAAAAATAATCCGTCAACTCCACTTTCCATCTTCGATCCATACACCACTTCTCAGGCATTTATTGCAAGGATTTTTGAAACGTTTTCATGGCGGCGTCATTGATGGGTATCACCGCTCAAAACAATGGTCTCTTCTGAGACGACGATGACGATATCGTACAAACCTTGTCGGTGGAAGCATTCAAAATTTGTTTCTTTATATCATCCGACTGCGCAAATTCGCTTTCGTCTAACGAGATATGCTGTGCTCCACCCAAACGTGCTCTTCGATAGATTCGCATTGAATCCTAAATATCTACTTTTAAAATGCCCACTGTGAATGAGTATTACGACGATGTCCCCCTCCCCCTCCAAATATCCGGCATACGACCGTCTATTAATTGAGCCTCAGAACCACGAAACTGACAACCATCGCAGGATGCCGTCTCCCATATCTAATTTCGTTCTTACTTATCATTCCCTCCATCGACTACAGTGCTTATAAGACACCCTTGATATATCATTTCCAAAATATTCACAGCACGTTGGAAAAGCATTTTCTGATTACGGACATCGAAAAATGGTGGATTGTACAGGAATGCATCAACAGCCATCGCCTCATCCTTCTGTGGATACCGGTCTAGTTAATAGGTTCAAATGAATGACCACAACGTGACCTCTCCCCTAGTAAACCTAAGCAGCTTATAAGAAAATCGCAGCTATTCAAAACAAGCTGTACTGCTTACCAACCTCAAAGGTAGCAGAAAGTCGCAGAGCAATCTGATCTAAGATTTCGCTTGCTAGGTATCGCATCTAGTCAGCTAGTAATTAATTGGTAACTCTATTCTCATAAAATAACCGATGAACAGCCTTAGCCGATGCAACCGACGAACTCGTATTATGCCGCAATCAGCTATTTGAATTTTATTTATTAACAATAAGAATCGTCTACAGCTTTATCCGTGACATTCAGGTGAATCAGCAAAACTGGATGAGCAAGTTCTATGGGAAAAATCTCCTTATACGAAATAAAAAACCCTCCTTTCCTCTGAAATTCCGGAAAATGGATTGTTTTCAAAATTGTTTCCCTGTGTTTCGACAATTTCCTACAACAACCTTGGCAACCTCATCGCTTCCTAGTGTTATTTGGCAACTTCGTCCATCATAATCTACCGCTTCGTCCCGTTGCAATGATTCATACACTCAGGACGATTCACACAAAAAAAAAAGCGTCGTTCTTACAAACGACAATGACCTCATGACTGCGTCCACGTCCACTTAACCATTCGTCCATCCGCTGTTCAAGTCCCTCTCCTCGCTCCTAATCAACAGGCGGAAGCCTAATGTTTAAACGAAATCTGCATAGGCAACTTCAGCAAGTAGACAATGGTCAACTAAAAAATAAGAAAGCTTGTAAATCATGCGATCACTGCTCCCGAGTCTCACTCTCAGCACACTTTAATCAGCAGATTCTGAAGCAACCAATGTGTTCGTAGCATCCAATTTTCTTTTCTCAAAAAATCCGCAAATGTCTATGTCATTCTATGTCATTCTTCAAATGCATGCAAAAAAGCGTAAGCACTTACCCCACCAACTGAGACGTTCTTGACCTTATATGATACAGTATCGGTACTAGCACGACCTGGAGGCGGCGCCATTTGAGATACATCTGGTGCTGGTGCATCTGTCATAGAAGCCGTATTGCGATGATTTGTCGCAGTCGCAGAAGATGACTTCTTCGAGGGAGAACGTCGCGAGCTCTCAGTGCTAGAGCGCCTCTTCAGCTTCTGTGCTTCCGTAGGTGTTGCCGGCGACTGTTTCGCGGATGTCTGTTTCGAAGCGCGCGGCGTAGAAACCGTGGATATTTTTACTGTCGAGCTTGCTTAAATTATGCAGCATATTACCCTCATTTCATTCATGCTTAGACGATTATGCGGAATGAAGAAGGAGTGAGGCAGTCACAGGAATGATTTAGAAAAGGTGGCATCCAACGATTCTTTTGGCATCTGCCTTCACCTTAAATACCACAGTTCCCGCACAAGCACTAACACTTCAAGAAGTACGTAGAGGAGGAGCTTTAAAAGATGAAACTCTTTCCTAGAACCCAACTTGATCTTAAAAAAGCGCTGAAAAAATGAACAATTGTATTGCAGGATAGCAGCAAAGTGGAGCAAAATTCGTGCTAAAAAATTTCAGACCTCAGCAGTTAGCTTCGCTGTTCTCATGACTCTTCCTAATACCACTACAATCTCTTTTTCGATTCCACTACGCAGCGAAACTTGAAAGACATATGGCACTTTCATGGTTGTAGAAGCCATAGGGATGCAAAAGCAGAAAAGACAGCAGGGGAGAGCCACTTCAACAATTCCTTCACGTTTAGTAATTCCGACTAAAGCACAAAACCGTTACATAAAGGATACTTTTTACGCAATACCATGATCGCTACAAAAACAACAAAAAAGCCGGCAAGTCGCTCATAATAAAGCATTTCCCCTAAGAGCAAATTATACAAAAACATTTCCGTTCACTTCTGTCCAACAGCACAATATTACTTATGAAATGCACCCAACAATACTCGCATATGAAGCATTGCGAAGAAAACAAGGCAAAATGACCAACTTATACTATGATAGCTGACTGTGACGGCCGGTGAATTTCCATTAACCAATGAAGAAGTCGAACACAGTTGGTTGCTTGTATATGCTGAAAAATATGTGGCACATAATTATAGGCTCGCATGCGCATTTCCCTAGAGGCTATCGAGAGACGAATCATACTGCAGAATGAGACCCTTCGAAAATAATCGTCTTTCCCTTCCCGCTTTCGAACACATCCCCCACCCCTTTTAACAGAAATCAGCGAATCAAAACCGTCCTTCATAGATAAACTTAAAGAAAGCATTTAAAGACACACAATTTCAATGCTCGAAAAAACACTAACATGGAGTAGCAGTGCCAACAGTCTTCGATGGCGACTGCGCCGATGCAGCCGGACAGGCATTTGCAAGAGCGGAGACTGCACCTGCACGTCCTCTTTCTAGTCGCTCGAGCTCATTCGTAACATCATCCAGCAAATTGCTGGCTACCATTTCCTGGGGTGGCAAGCGATCGGCTCTTTTCGAACTTGCATCTCCTTCCCGTCGCTTGTGCCGTTTGGCACGACGCTCTCGTGATTCCAGACCTTTCTGAAAACGCATCATGAACATAAAAGTGCTATCCCGTTTGATGAACGCGTTTGCAGCATTGCAAAGTGAATGGGAGACTGCAAGTGACTAAGTGGAAAGTGGAATTCGGAAAAGGTTGTATAGGACACTTATTCATAACAACTGTGAAGATCCATATGGCGATGCACCTATACATCAGCAATTATATATTTAAGTCGACATTCATCCACTATATGCGCTTATAATCTGAGCCCATGTCTCAAATCCTTCTGCAAATTATGCTCTCCCCTCCCTAAGTCACATTTGATCTAACGTTTGCTTCATTACTTCACTGTTGTGAAGGACGGTCTTACAATCAAGCTGTTGAATCTATCGCGACGTTAGTTCATTTTCGCGCGACTAAAACACCTTCATAACTCCTCGTCGTAATGTTATGGACAGAATACCACCATGATCAAGCAAGCAAAGTGCCGAGACAGTCCCATCCCCCCCTCCCCCCCCCCTTCTTTTCTCATTCTTCTGAGAAAAACTCACCACCCGAAAGAATTCCGACAGCTCTTCGCTTTTTCAATGCCGAACAACCCAACGATCTACTACTTCTCTCGTTTTCCCAATGACTCAATATCTCAAACTCGAAACCGTGTCATTCTCTTCCAAAGAAAAAAGAAAAAAATCTAAGCAACTCAGTCAGTCGCTATGATGTCAACCATATATCATTTTCTAGTTCCAAGAATCAATTAATAATACCTGTTGAAGGATAGCATTCGCATCCACCAACGTGTTCACTAGCATAGTGTCATTCTCTTCGTCGCTATTCTGATGCGATTCTCCACTACACGACAGTGCACCCGAACTACTCCGTATCTTTTTATCACTTCGTCGCAAACTCGAATTTTCTATAAATCGAAACACTCAACTGAGTGAAAACTCCGGTGAATAGAGCAACAATCAATTCATTACATAATTTCGCAATATTCGCCATCCCAATAAAGACGCATTCTTTTTTCAACGGCGGTAATCAGGAAACGATTCAGAACGTCATTAATCAGCCATCTAGAACGAAAACTTTCTAACATCTTCGCACAAGAAATTAACGTCACAGTGAGTCTATGAAAAAAGGCAATCAAACGTCCGCTCAAAAACAAATTGCACTCAGTCATCGGCACTATAGATATCAAAGAAAACTGGAACAGTCGTTGAAATGACTCACCTTCCGTCCTTGTGCCAAAGCTCGTCGTTGAGCGTCTATCTGAAAAACGATCGCAGCTACTTTCAGCATTCAGCACTTTGCCTCAACAATTATTCATCGCAGTCAGGCGATTTTTCATCGAGCTAATTAACCGATCGCAAGGCTGAGGTTTGCCAAACAGATTACATCCCAACTATATTTTGCTTGTGCCCCCTTCTTTATGTTTACCTTCGACGCCCTGTAGCTATATTCATCTCGTTGGCTCCATGAGCGAATCACTGGCGTAAGAAAAACAGGGCAGCTTTGCTTGGCAATTACCCTCATCACACAACAATTCAACCTCGCTGAACATTAGGTGCAAGAAGATATTGATGTCTGAATTGATTAAACGCCGGCATACCCCTTACTCGCACTTGTGCAGCCTTAAGGCCAGTTGCCAGCGTATTCGGTTGGTTCCTTCGCAGCAATGCATTCGGTCTGACGGGTGTTGTATGCCGTCGCCTCCGATCATTCACTCTCCCTGGCTGTGCAACACCACAATCATCCAACATTGAACTCGACGGGTCCAATATCTGCAGAGGAATCTCTCAAAAAAGGCAACAAACTTCGTGGAAAATATCGTAAAAAGCGGCAAACCCCTGCATTGTAATCAGCCTTAAGATTGATGACGCCATGTGCTAAGATATTTGATGCTGTTACAAGATAAGATTTGCTAATATTAAGGTTGACAACGTTTCCGAATGGAATACTCCTGGCCGCTAAAATGTTTTCATATCACCCGAGATATAAGCTCAGCCAATGTTTGCCTATAGGAGAACATCCTCCGGGGACGTACGAAGTCAGTTGGGTGAGCTTTTTCTATTTCGAAGAGACAGGGCTGTTCCCATATGCGACTCACATAGCAAGCACAGCGTACAGGTCAACAACATGACAAGTAGTTTTCCACTCACTTGCCTCTATTTTCGACAGATAGGTCATTATATTCTACCTCGAAAATGGTCACCCTAGCCCACTCCACATCATTCTATTCTGGTTAGTTGCGAGGTTAAACATTTAAGAACTTTGCAAAACTACTTTGACAGTCAGGTACTCACT
>JAARMF010005192.1:0-12465 GCA_022844705.1 Toxascaris leonina
CTCCTCTCTCTTTAAATGCAATGTATTCTGCTCCAACAATATAACCTCATAGGAGAGTCGAAAGCATTTCACGATTGTTCAAGAGCTTTCACCTCCAACACCCCCTGCAGAGGTGTAAAATTCCAGCAGATCGGAAATTTTTTCTTTAAATTTCAGAATTTTCAAACGAAGACAATCATCATCGACGACACAGCAGAATGTGGTCGTCTTCAAATTCCCCTACTCCACCGCATGCAAATAATACTCACCGTGTAGCTCACTTCCTTCGCAAGCTTGGGAAGTAATTTATCTAAATCGAGATATTCCTTCAATTTGCTGAAGAAGTTGTCCTCTTCGAATGCACAATATTTCAGATCATCTC
Source organism: Toxascaris leonina (assembly GCA_022844705.1). Lineage (NCBI taxonomy): Eukaryota > Metazoa > Nematoda > Chromadorea > Rhabditida > Ascarididae > Toxascaris > Toxascaris leonina. The sequence goes on from JAARMF010005192.1 coordinate 362, forward strand.
CAAACATCTGCAAATATTCATGAAATAACTTTTGTTTTTTCTCCAGACATATAACTTAAGACGTCATGCTTCTACATCGTTGGAGGGGATGTGCGAAGGTGGTAGGGATGAAGGGGAGAGGAAGAGGGGGAGATACAGAAGGGGAAGATGCGAGGCGGATGAGGAAAAGAACATCGATTGGTAAGCCTTTTGGCTTAGTGGCAACTCAATTGATGAAAATCATTGAATTTATTTTCCTCACCTTCCCCGCTTCCCAATCGAAAAACAAATAACACTATTAACAACGGGAACTCACTATTTAGCATTTAACATTTTCAGATAGTCACAAAGATGACAAAGGAAAGGAAGAAGAAGTGGAGAGCGCCGTTTCCAAAGTGGAGGTAGGAGCAGTGAGCTAATTTTGAGATAGACCTTAATTTGAAGGGACTTTGACGAGGTCCTGTCATCAAAAGGAATTGAAGACCTGATGAGGAGGCACTATACTATTAGGAAATGGAGTTTCAGAATTTTTGCGAAAGAAAAAACTCGAAAAATTCTTTCTTCAGAAATAATTAAATTGAGATATGCGCAGACAAAGCGTTCAGAATCGACCGAAAAAATTCCGCTTCATATCGCTGTGAAACGCTCTTGGACTTGAAATCGACCATCACTATCAAAAAAACTGAAGTGTGAACGACAACGACTTACTCTCATATACATCGATGCCGATACCTGATCCTCAATAAATTCACTCTTTCTTAGATAAAGCACTTTCATTTGATTTATTTTATCGATCCTCGAACGGAATTTCTTTTCGTGGAACACGTGTCCATTTGGATTTGAAATATAGCCATCTGCACCGAATAGATCGCTACCAACTTGTTCGAGACCTTCGGCACGAGCACCCAATTCGAGAATATTCAAGCTATAAGCAGATATACATTACAAGACGATAAAAGAAAGGTGAACACTATAGCAGACCAGAATCGCAGTTTTTTTCACTTATCAATAAAGGTTTCTCTCCATTACTTTAATAAGCAACATACCTTCTCTCCTCTGAAATGCATTAATGACTCGTTTCAACTCCAAGTTAAAGTCACATCGGCGGCATTACACATCGTCATATATCGCTTATCGTCATATATCATCACCTATTCATTATTGATCCACTTGTTTACTTATTTAGTGATATTTCTATAGCTACACCATGCAAAACGCTATTGAAATCCGCTGATATACATTGCCTACCCTCAAGTGACCACAAGTATTCCGTTTGCCACCTCAATTTATGCAGAGGAAAGCTGCGTTAACACCGCAAAAGCTCCTTCAACAGAACTTTCCTTCTATGGAAGACAACGAAAGCAGTTCATATCTCACAGCTGCCTAAAGGCAACCCTCTTATTTATCTTTACCCTACTACAAAGAGAATCATAAATAAAATGAGGTATTTGAGAGTAATGATACACTTTCTAACCTTTTGCCAAAGAGATGCACAGTGAAATTGAAGACCACTTCGCGAGGGTAGTAACCTTTTGGTGAGAATATTAACGACGAATCGAGGTGTCCACCAAAATTGTTCTGCAAAACACCTACCGCTCTCACTTATTCTATTAGGATATGGGTGAAAACTCTAAATGAAACAAGCGATACCCCTTCCAAATTAAGCATTAGAATCGGGTGACATATCATGCTATAAAGTTCATATTGGTGAAGTGTCTGGTTCAATAATAACCGCCAGGAACAACCATGATATCGAGATAAAGGAATCCATCCTCATACGATTTTGCTCCCTAACATGAGCTGTGCAAAATAATCGGACGGAACTTTTTCAGCACATGCGCATTCGTATTTTCGACGGAGCTAACAAATATTGATCCAGAATCTGGTACCGAAATATCGAAAACTAACTACAAAATCAAGTCCAGTAGCATTTAACCGAACATTTGAAAATCTCCGAACTCCCTGAACATCTTTGAACTCTAGCCCCTTCCCCGCTCCATCGCTCTTAAAGGAAACAGCCAACCCCAACGCGAATCCTGGATTTCCGGAGAATGAGCTGCAACTGTACGAGAAATAATTTAAAAGCCTAGAAACTTTAGGGAAAAATCATGCAACAATGAAGAAATTCCGTTGGCCTTTTGAGAAATGCTGAATAACAATCGACCGAAACCAATCAGTCAGGATATCACGGATACAAAGTTATTGCTCAAGACTTTGAATTTGAACTTCAATTTGGAGGCAAAAGTGATTGTCTGAAACAGGCCGGTCTCTGAACTCCAAATTTTGTCTTAAAAACCAACTTACCGCTATCTTTTAAAGCACCAATTCCAGAAACTAAGGGAAGTGAATTTCCATGTATCGCCTTATGATCCGCGTATTTTGCTTTTCTCCCTTTCTCGAAAACTCTTATCTTCTTGGAGAAAAAAATGAAAAAAAAAGCGAAAGAAAGAAAAGTGAGAATACCACTATTAAGCATGTGAAATGAATGAGAGTGAGAGAAACGATCGCCTTCTTAATGTAAATGAACACCTATTGGAGCAATAAAACATAACATCACAACTTGTGAAATATTTCCAAACTAGGATGAAGCGATAGAATTAACGAAGCCTTCTCACGGTCAATACTATAACTAATCATTAGCGTTAACGGCTATTAACCACAAGTAACAATTTCTCTGCACAATCCAACAAAAATGATTTTTTACGCACTTCAGAAAGTACGACATCAGACAGACCTAAGCTAAGGATGTGCCCGATCAAGTGAATATCAAAAATCTTGAACCGTCATGGATCTTTTGGTCTACACCTTGGCCACCTTCACAGCAAATTTTTTTTTTTGCTGCAAAATTTAATAGCGATTCCGCTCCCCATAGTGAAATAGCAGTCTGTTGACCATCACCACACCTTTCTCAATTACTACATCATCCATCATTTGTCCTTTACTGCACCACCATTGCGCAACTTGACAGCTGAGAACGAGGAAGTATGGTAAAAGAAAAAAAAAAAAGAGCATAGTGTACGTGGAAAACAAAAGAAACGATCGCTGATAATTTCTATGGTTTCTGACTCCATATTTAGCAATCACCTCTGAATCGAAATAGCCCAATTCATAGAATCGTGAGAATCGAAGCGGATCCAAATTGAAGCGCTGAGATATATGTTGTTTCTTAAGGATTCTTTGCAGTTCGCCAGCTGAAGGTTTCGTCGAGCGGCGTTTCGCATTCAAATACGACCAAACGTATGAGCCAACTAAATAATTTCGGTTGAATAATTCCATTCCCAACAACTTCAGTAAACGAGTTTCAATCAGTACAATAAAATTGCTGAAATATACCGACGAACGCTAAAAGAACAATGAACGTTTGAAAGAGCACCTCATTGTTCAAAAATTGTGTCCGGTATGATGGAAAAATTATGAGGCGACCTTCATATTCAAAATCTCAATAGTCCGTTGAGCGAAACTGTCAACTACAGAAGTGATGGTCGATATATATGGGTCCAAAATGAGCACCGCCGGTCGCAATTTACATTCAGCAGCGTTTATCGCTCATTTCTAAAGGTTCTTACTCATTCGACAGGTGCGAAATGACATGAGCAAGCAAACACTAAATTTCTCAATACTTTTCATTTCACATCGAAAACCGCACATCCAAGAGAGTTTCTTTAATAACAGGCTGTCCTCTAATCACAGATTGACGCCATCTTCCTCCCTCCTTTGCCATCTAAAGAAATTATTTCAAAAATTTCAATAGAAAGTTCGGAGGTCAAAAAGGAATACAATTGATGAAAATAACGGTGATAACCTTGATTTGACGTTTCATTACTGAGACGATCGATAATTTTTTCAACAAGTCCTTCATCCGAGCATTCCATCAGCTGTCGGAATGCTGCAATCCTCAGTTCCTCATCTTCCTAAAATCAAATATTCTAACAAATACGGCATCATTTTTCACTCACGAAAAAAGTGAAATGAAAGAGATGAAACAAAGTAAAATTAGAACACCAACAATTTCCAATATTTCAGATTATATACACATACACCCAGATCAGCATCAAACGCTGTCCCCGTCTTGCACTCGGTCGTGAATGGAAGCCGAATTAACCAACACCTCACTAATTAAGTATTACAAATTCCAGCTCATATCAGTTATTTTGCAATAATGCTCCTCCACGTCTATCGGAATGGAACATCGTTTTCAACGAGAATATTTAGAAACTCAAGCAGAACCGCACCCATAGACTTGCAGATCTGCAAACGTGAAATATCTGCTTATCAACGAATGCAATTTTCATTTATCACCGGACGTGGGATGAACAAACTTCAAGTATCCACTTGTCAGTGGGAATGATCACTCAAATATTTGAGTCGACCCGTAATTAGTTAAATGAAGGAGTGATAAAGAAGATAAAATGATAAGATCTGATTGACAAATTCACATATAAATGAAAAAAAAAACCTTTCGATCGAAAAATATATGAGTAATTTTTTGGTTCCTTCGCTCTGTGCATGATTTCCTCCGCAATGCATCGATAGCCGACAATTGCACTTCGAGGGTATTCTTTTCATTGGCAACACAATCGTTCAACAACGTAAGTGAAATCTCTTCATGGGCAATATTGCCGATTGCCTTCAGTACATAAACCGCTTTCTGCAATGACGGAAAACAATTGAAATATACGTCGCAAATGAATTCCTCAATTCTATTAAATGAAATATTAAAATAAATATGAGCATATTTTCGCGATTTCGTAGCAAAATTATCATTTGAGTGATTTTTTTCTTTGATTTGCTGAAATTGGCGAATCATCTACGATCTATAAATTTGTTTTATTCTTAAAAATTTCAATATTCACAAATCGGTTCTGAATGATACATTTTGTCAACAGAAATGATAACCTCAGCAATATAGAAATGTGACACTCAAAATCGTCTACATTTCTGCACATTGAGTCAATTATTCTCAATTCAACAAACGATTTAGAATAGCTTCAAAGTTGACACAATTTGTGACATTTAATTTCATCAGCAATCACTCAAATTTCAACAAATAAATAATTTTGCAACGGGATTCATTAAATTTCAGAACTTCTATGTACAATAATATTAACAGGAGAATTCATTTGCATTTTGCATTTCTTAGAATCGAACTCATCGAAAGTCAATTCATTACAAAAATGACCCTAAATTCTACACTTTTTCTTTAGCAATCGCACGGTTCAACACCCGTCATTCACTGAACTTACCTATATGTAAAATTACCTCAACCATGACTACTGGCGGTCAAATATACTCTGGGTTCAGAATTTCATGGACTGCTTTAGAAGAGTGGCCGATTCGCCGGTCGATCGCCATATCGCCGGCAATCCGATATCTCTTTGTCTATACCCCGTCATTTACAATCATAGTTCATTCCTTCGTCCAAATATTTCAAGCGCAAAAGCGAATGCCACTTCGCAAAGAATCAATCACTCATGACGGAAATTATACGCTTTATGGAAATCACTATAGTTAGTAACGCATTTTCATTGAGATAAACAACGGACGTGTTTTCTGCACAAAACAATATATCAACACTTCTCGCATGCAGCATAGTAATCCTACTTTCCTCCTCGCAGCCTACTCCTAAATATATATTGAATCCTTTGACATTTTTAAGAGCCAAGGCATCCCACCCCAATACTCCAAAAATATAAAGATGAACAAACCTCCACATCGGCGAAGTGCTGTCCTACCGTACAGCCTCGACTGATTTTCGCAACGAGACTATCGACTATACGTTTTACACCTGGTTCATTGCCACAGTCCGAGTGGGACATGCAATACGATTGCACAAGCGACGATACACCCAACAGGCCTAAAGTTTTGAAATAACACCATAATCATGCAAATGGAGAAGAGTGAAGAACAGAGAAGACAGGAGGATTAACTGGCCGAATGATCAAATGGGCGAATCGCTTAGATCCTTGTATAAAATTTCCGAGCCCGATCATTTCTCGAATCTGATATCGATCATCGTTCGTTCAGGCAAAATACAAGTCGGTGATAGTTGAAGACCTTATTTAAATAAAAAAAAAGAAAACGCAGGTACGTATGGTACCCACTGATTTTTTCGTCGAATGTAGAGGTAGAAAGATGGGAGGTACACGGAGCCAGGAAGATGAGAGGTGAGGATGGATGGGAAAGCCGGCGACAAAAAATCAGGCACGAATTCAAGCATTAAAATCCCATAGGCTGCAAAAAAAGGGGGAAAGGGAGAACCCCAGCTAGAGACTCCGAAATTCCATGGTTTCTGCAGCATATTNNNAAAAGAAAACGCAGGTACGTATGGTACCCACTGATTTTTTCGTCGAATGTAGAGGTAGAAAGATGGGAGGTACACGAAGCCAGGAAGATGAGAGGTGAGGATGGATGGGAAAGCCGGCGACAAAAAATCAGGCACGAATTCAAGCATTAAAATCCCATAGGCTGCAAAAAAAGGGGGAAAGGGAGAACCCCAGCTAGAGACTCCGAAATTCCATGGTTTCTGCAGCATATTAGGCCGCTATACCCAAATATTCACTAAGTTAGTAATCATATAAAACACAGGGAAGACGAATTTTAACAAATTTATCCTTAAATGCGGCATGACGACTATGCGACGACAATTTTACAAACGGAGATAGGTTTCAGTGCATGGCACGGTATCACCATCCGCCTCCAAGCACTATCACAAGTGATGTTTGCATTCTCAGGAGAGGCTTCAAGCCTTTGGCAACAGAAAGTGGTACAATGCACTGGAATGTCTCTCCAATTCTCATTGAATTATTCACCTATAGTTCAGTCTACAATATCACAGGAAATTGTATTAATATTAAAAAGAAATGTAGACATTCCTCTTCACTGGGAAAGCCTTTTTTCTGGGAAAGCCTTTTTTTTCCCATATATGAAATTTTTACTGAATGTGCAGAGAAACTAAGTGTAGCTGTGCAATTTACGCAAGGTTTTAGAACTCACAAATGACGTTCTCAAGCATCGCTCCTCTTAACCCTCCCCTCTCTTCCCTCTTTCCTCGATTATCAAAATCTGATGTAAACTTTCGATATTCGAGGAAAGGATCAAAAAACCACGAAATTTATCTTGACAGGATCATAAGCTTCATCCCACCACTTATATCCCGTGCCTTATTTTAGCTCAAAGAAATTCTCCGTAATTATGAATGCATCAAACAAGCGATTGATCATAAGTGAGATCTACTGTGCTTTATATCCTCGCATGCCTATGCTTAAAACGTAGATGGAACGCCAATCCAAGATATTAACTTATTGATAAGCAATCATAAAATCTCATTCCGCTAATCGCTGATAGCGTCTACCACAATGACACATTGGTGGCAATAACAAGTATCGTTATACATGTTGGACGTCGCAACGCCCCTTGAATTGGATATTTCGAAGATAGCACCGATTCTTTTCCCAAAGCAAGTGCAAGCTACTGCAACTNCAGCAAGTAGAAGCTACTGCAATTGCAACGCAGTTGTGTATCCACCTAGCCTTACTTCCACTAAACCAATTGAGTCATTCAGGAATTATCTATGAAAATTTCCGAAGTGCGTAAAATACCCTTGATGGGCACTCGGTCGATGAATGAAGCGACGTGATCCACAACAGCCTTATCAGGTTGATAAACGAGTGCCAATGCCGAGAAGACGGTTTCCGATGCAGTACCACGATTGATCAGTGATGCCAAATGTGCGATACAATCGTTACTCGCACATGTCGCGAGTGCATCGACAAACGCGGCACAATCGCCCTTCGAGAGTGAGGCGATTTCCGAAAGCGTTAATCCGCGGAGATTTGTGACCAACTCAGCAAATGCTGTCGCTCTCTGCGATAAATCATAATCAATACTTAAAACTGAGAAGAATTCCTCCCTCCTCTTATTCCCTCCCCTTTTTTCCTTCTCCGGCAGTTACGGCAAGCTATTGGCTTATTATGGGAACCACTCTGAAGCCTTATCCTGCTCCCATCCCATTCGGTGGCAATCCCTCTGTCCTAATGGCAAATGATCCTACCTAATTGTGACATTGTACCAAAGCCATCTATTGCATATCAGCCCAGTCCCATGCTCGATCTTGATCATTCCAATCAGTGCACAATGCAGTTTCAATATGAAGGCTAATGACGCTTATATCTATAGCTTTGTGTATCTATTGAAAGCGCCCAGTTATTTCATATAACCGCTCCATGAAATTAATAGTTCTCGAACGAAGTTAACCATACGCGGTCGATTGCTGCCCTCTACCTCGATATGCAAATGTTCCGTTTTTCGTGCAGTGGAAATACGGTGGTGAAAATTATTTGGACTATTCTCAGTCTGGCGGTCAGCGAATCCTCCACGTATTTCACCATTCTGTTTCGAGTTCGTGAATCTTTTTCTCGGTTTCTCGAGATTTACACTGAATTTACACATCGCATTGAGAGGTGTTGATCACTCTCAACCCATCACTATTCTTTCGCCGAATGTCTGTTGATCCACTTTGTCATACACGCAACAAAACGGAACCCGTAAATTTCAAAACGCCTCGATCGAAAACCTGCAGGTAAAACTCAAACTCGGAACCTCTAAACGCTCGATCCGTCGTTTTCAGGTTGACTCAAGTCAACCCCTTCAAAAGAAACTGTTCCACTCACCTCCGAATCAACTTTCTGATGTGAGCGGCATAATGCATCGACATTCGCTTTTGCGTCATGTGGATTCTTCTTTGGCACATTTGTATCATCCGAATGATCGAACACGATCGTTTTATGTCTCGAGAACGGCATCAATTGTGCGTTTGACGATGTCGTCGTGACATGTACCATCGTCTGGTCGATATGTGCCGATACGGCGTTGCCTTTTTCTGAGAACGCAGACGCGATGTGATGTGTCTCCGTGCAACTGGCCTAGACAAAAGAAGCCATTCATTCAATATAACGGGATAAAAGAAATATTGCTTAAAATTAAGTGCAGCTGCGGTCGATCCATGTTTGAATCCCCTTCTAGATATTAAAATCAATTCCAACGAAGTTTCATGTGGATCACCATGATCGCACTCGACTGAGATTCGGGAGATTCTTTTTACGGAATAACCAGAGGAAAATAGTGCAGAAAAAAGCTCGCAGAGCAATAAAAAAATGAAACGACGTTCACATGATTCATAATTTGAAGTGTATCTCGAGAGATGGGAATGCAATGATGGTCGTGCTGGTCGATCATGATTATGGAAGCATGCTTATGGTTCGAACATTTTGAATTGCATGTCCTAAATCGGCAGTCGACGGGGCGATCACGAGCACCAAAAAAGTCTTAGTTGATGAAGTAAAAATCATAGAGACAACTATTAAATCCAATCGGTCGAATAAAACTAAAGCAATGTATATGAATAATGACGTATAAAAAATAAACAAATAAAGAACAAACTTTGTGAAGAATGCCGCCTCTAATCTCGCGATCACACTTTTGTGTGGCATGCAACGGCGGCGGTGCTTGGACCTTCTGAAAGAGAGATGTCGCATCAGAAAGCATTTGATTATGTATGGTTGATGAAATAGCAAAAGCTACATTATACTGGCTAATAACGTAGACTCTGCACAAATACAATGAACTATGAGCATTACAATGGAATCGTTTACTGCAAGGAAACAACCAACCGTTTGGTAGAAATGGTGGATGATGGTAAAGTTGAAAGCGATTTCTCTTCGCTTATCAAATAATGTGGAATCAATATAATCGTCAAACACGCATACCAGTGTATCTAGCTTGCGACACGCATATCTATATAAGCTTGCGTTCACAGGTTATTCTCTACGAAAAACCCCAACGCTGGTTACTTTCTGCTGGTAAATCATACACCCTGTGCTATTCACGCGAATCTAATTGCATGTTCACCGCATACCGGAGTGAGAGATCTCTCAGATGACAGATTAGATCAAATATTCAAGTTCTGTTGATGTTTGACTGTTTGTTGGCCAACAAATCGACTGGTGTTCTCGCAGAAATTTTGCTGCAGTAAGCTTGCAAATTTGTTGGTTGAGGATTGAGTGCTGATGAAACGATCAAATGAATGGACTCACGAACAAGCAAACAACCAGGTGAGAACACGGTCGACGATAACTATTAATAAATAAATTGCTGTGAATAAAAAAGCCATAAGCAATCCAAAATGAATATTTTCTTTGCTACATTCCCATCTCTTCAAAACGGATTCTACAAAAAAAATGTTCAGTTTTAACGTCCACCATTTACCGAAATTATCACTTAAAGCAAATAAATAAGCCTAGAGCTGACCGAAATATTTATTGATGCGTACAACGACAGCCCCTCAAAGTTGAATTTCTCAAGAAAAAAATGCAATGATCCGATAACCTAATTGTATATGAATCACTCTGAATTATTGAGGAATCGACAGATGTAACTTTCTGGATATTCTTGAATATGATGGATTCTGCTTGAGCAGTTAAGATGGTACAATTCCAAGGGGTAAAAATTTATTCATTTCCAAGAAAAGACGCTGCTTTTCACTCAATGGGAAAACTGGGATACGAGACCGTTTACTTGCATTTACCAGCCATACACCATGGATTACCGTCAANCGATCAAATGAATGGACTCACGAACAAGCAAACAACCAGGTGAGAACATGGTCGACGATAACTATTAATAAATAAATTGCTGTAAATAAAAAAGCCATAAGCAATCCAAAATGAATATTTTCTTTGCTACATTCCCCTCTCTTCAAAATGGATTCTACAAAAAATGCTCAGTTTTAACGTCCACCATTTACCGAAATTATTAATTAAAGCAAATAAATAAGCCTAGAGATGACCGAAATTTTTAATGACCCGTGCAACGACAGCTCCTCAAAGCTGAATCTCTTAAGAAAAAAAATGCAATGATCCGATAACCTAATAGTATATGAATCACTCCGAATTATCGAGGAATCGACAGATGTAACTTTTTGGATATTCTTGAATATGATGGATTCTGCTTGAGCAGTTAAGATGGTACAATTCCAAGGGGTAAAAATTTATTCATTTCCAAGAAAAGACGCTGCTTTTCACTCAATGGGAAAACTGGGATACGAGACCGTTTACTTGCATTTACCAGCCATACACCATGGATTACCGTCAAAGTGCGATGCCATAGTGCCGCTAACGTGAAGAGGTGTGAAAATGATTTCCTCGATTTTAATCAGAGGTTGATATGAACGCCTCGATGAGACTTCTTCAATGTTCTACAGCAAAAGAAGAAAAACAGCCCAATGAAACATGTTAACCGTCGATCAATGCAGCCTATTCCCTCCAAGACCAAGCACTGCTATAAGCTTTAAAGAACAGTACCATGAGAATGTGCAATACTGTAACAGTGGTATTATGTCAACGCATACATAACTTCTCGTTTCCTTCTGGTTTCTTTACGTTCTTTTAGCAGCACTTAGTGCCTGCTCGCACATTCATTTCACCATAAAACGCCTAAGGCGTTATTCGTCGAAGAGAAAATATTCTTATTTTTGCCGAAAAAAAAATTAAATAATTGCAACTGAATTCAAAGACGGTTAAAGAACGCATCGTATACCGAATTGAATCTGTACGATACAGCACGTGAACCAGACAAGTCGTTCTCTCGATAGCATGCGTCCACATTTTTCGTCGTCTTCACGGTGAGTGTTGGTCCATTTCTGTGATTCTCACGTTCCACCGGACATTCGCCTATCACATCGACCTCCCAGTTCGACTCTCAAATGGCATCAGATTCATGAGCAGTTATAACTCTAGGGTAACGCAATAAATGAGATGCCAAAAAGGGTTTGTAATTCTTTAAAGATAGTCGTTCAAAGATGTTGCCAGCCGCAGGGAAATTTTGACTGTTCGTGCATTTAAGAGGTGAACTTTGTTAGTTCCAATCAGATTTGCCTACTTTTATTCTCCGCAGCGATTTTAGGCCTTTGAAGGTTGTGGTATGAAGCGCGTCTCAAAGCCGGAGCACTTTTTGGACAACAAGTAAGCCCACCCCCTCTCTCTTGCCAAAATTTCCACGTGCTTTTAGACAACACATAATTTTTGCAGTACAATGATTGTCATTTCATGAAGGTGAGGGAGGGGGGGAGG
>JAARMF010005193.1:0-12456 GCA_022844705.1 Toxascaris leonina
GATAAATTTTCAGCGTCCTACCAGTGAGGCGGTAGAGTTGTTAGGAAGCAAGGAGGAAGGCTGCTGATCGAGTCAATGATTGAGGTGATTCGGCACACTTCGGGTTATTCGGGATCACCGCAGCAGTCATCGAAGCTCGATCCGACCCTCTTCATGGACACTTCACCTGTGTTCCCACAGTCGATCTACGCCACAACGCCTTCGAATCGTTCCGTCGAAATGATGGTCGCGACTGCGGACGCGCTTCGTCAGCTGCCATCAACATCCACTGAACACGACTCGAAAGTGAAAGTCAAGCGATCCAGCAAAAAAGATAAGCCCGGAAGTAGGTTACCTTTAAAATTTATTCTCCTATTCATTCGCTTCTTTAGAAGCATTCAAAAAAGATTGGAGCCGTGCAGGTGAATTTTGCAGAAGCACCTTATATGTTTTCTATATGAGGTAATGTTCTTCGGGCGAGATAATTGAGGCATTTTCTTGAGCAAGCAATCATTAGTCCCCTTGTTGTACCATCCTTCGACGTCCTTTGCATTCAGTTAACTCAAAACTTTTGCTGGCTGCGTGGAATGAGTATTTTCATATTAGCCGTTCATTTTGACTGCATGCGGCGTCCACACCTAACCTCTCCTCCTCCTTCTTCTACTCTTTATCCTCCTAACAGACTCCCTTTCGTCCATGCCGGCTTCAACCCTTTCTGCATATTTCGAAAGTCTTACAACTCTCCGTTTGCGGTTAAGGCTTACGACTGGGCAGCCAGCGAGCCACGAGGATCAGTTTTTACGAGGAGACGTCGAAATTTTTCTGTTCCAAAGAACGTTGAAGCTAGGCTGCTATATGAAATATTTGGCGTACTTGTTCTGACATTATGCTTTGACTTCGTTGAAAAAGCTTTATTTCACCGATTTCCAAATGATCAGTTTTGGCAGGAGACTTGTTTGAATGCAGCCATCGAAGAGATTTCGCTTTTTCGACCTGTTTTTTTTTTTTCAGAATTACTTATGTTTTAATTATATCTGGTCTGTTACATCTCTCGATTGCGACCCACTAAGAAGTATTCAGTCGATAATCTATGCTTTCAATCAATTCTTTATAGTGTGTATCCACTGAAGAACGTTTTCTTCATCGCGTAATAAAATTGCTTCTCCCGTGATCTTTTCGTTCATTTCCGGAAATCAGAAATTGCGAGTGTGTACCCACCCACTTACCTTCTTCTTTAAGTCTTCTTCGTCGATCACCGTCCGGGTTGCGACTTTTGTTCTTCGCTTATTGTTTTCGGAGTTCCACATAGGTTGCTCATTGCTTATTTATTTATGAAACCGGGCCAGCCGATTAATACCATATGGGCCGCGATAGGTGCGGTTGCGTGATCGATTTTGAGTGACGCAGCGCTTGGCGGTCATGGTGAGGATGGGAAAAACGTACGTGTATGAGGGGAGCCGGACAGTCTTAGTAAGCGGTGATGGCAGACTGGTGCAGTGGGGTGAGATTGTGATTTGTGGGACGTATGTGGAGAACCGATTGCCTAGCAGATCAGTGCAGTGGAAGCTGTGATGCGAGCGTTAGCTTGCAGTCGCACTACTGCATCCTGCTTCATGTCCGACATAGTTGCGATGTGCACAACACTCACACCACCGTTTTTCGTGCCACCACTGCTTAAAACCTCATCTGCTAATACAGCTTTCTGCTTTTGTTGCATTTCATCGCCTTCTTTACGGTTTGCAGCCTAGCTATACCTTCATCTTTTGTGCATTCAGCGAGCGCATATAGAGGGACGTTGTTAAGGCAGCATTATTATCATTGTCATGCGTTCTTTTCAGGACACACTTGAGTCGGTGTATTTGCTTGTCTCATGTGGTATGACAGCTTTTTTTCATTCGTCTCCTGCCACCTTCATCTGAAACAAGCGTTCACCTATTCACTGTAGATTTTTGAGCAACAGCTTTTGAGCTTGTGGTAAGGAGTAGTTGGTCCAACCATCCTTGAATGAATAATATTTTGTTCCCTCAGCGGTAAGAAGGCATCTTTACGCAAGTTGTTGTGATCTCTTTGCTCGATCGGACACTATTCTTTGTGTGATCGTCTCATGCTGAGCCGCTGTTCTTGAATTGCTGCTAGCAAGATCGCCGAAATGTGCAATCATAGTGAGTGTTGTTGAACATAATTTCAATCGTCGCTTTTAAAACTGCGTGTTCACTCCAGATCAGCAATGCTTTCTTTTCCGCCTTCTACGTTTCAAATAGAGAGTGCGATATGATTCTGCGAATCACCAATATTTTTCCGCGAATGAAAAGAATTACGCACATGCTGCATCGTAACTCGCCATCCTCCCATTCCCAAATGCATGCAGTTATGCTTGGCTAATGATGAGGAACGACTGATCTATGGGAGCTTCGGTTGGGATTTGCTCGGAAACAGCTTGCACTCGTCCTTGGCAAGACACCATTCAATAGTTCAGTCACTGAACTTGCATCCTTATCAAGTCCTCAGTTTCCCTTAAGGGCGTGTACGTGCATCTGTGCGCTTGCGTACTTACGTGTTCGCACATATGTCTGTGTGTTGTGAGCGCTTGCCACTTAACCTATTGGGTCTTTAGCTGTTGGACAGGGTTGCGAAACTGTTTATAAGGCAGCAATTCCCTTTGAAGGTGAGCAACCTCCCCACTCCGTGGAGGGATTGCTTATTTGTTTTGCACCTGTAGTGTGCCGTTAAGTTTTTTTTCTTCAAACGGTTATTTTCATTATCTGAAGATGGAGTACATTGTAATACGATCAGTTGGCTCCAGTAATTTTGCAGGACGAGAGAAGATTCCCGAAGGTACGTTATGTGTGGTTTGCTCAGACCTGGCTAGTGGTATTCACTATTCAGTGGCGAGCTGTAATGGGTGCAAAACGTTTTTTCGGCGCGCACTCGTCGTAAGTGTTGCCAGTTTTCACGTTTTATTTATATGTTGGGATATATGTGTGCACCTGAAATGTGTTAATTTGGGTGTCTACTCTTCCGTAAATTCCCCGTCCTTAAAGAGAACAGTCACGTATGAGTGTAAAATTACTTCTTTCTTCTCTGCAATCTCTGCAATTATTTTCAGTGACTGTATTTCATTTCTTTCACATTATTTAGGGTGCTGCTTCTTCTCCAAACTGCAGTAACTCTAATGTCTTCATACTTTTCTTCTAGCACTCTTCTATTCAATGAAAAATGCTGTAGCACTGTTCTTTCGAGCACATTGAATTAGCGTTATTGTGGAATTTGCAGCGATTGTATCCTACTTTATGCTGTTGCGTGCGTAAATTTTGTACGATGGAATACTGTAATGCGGAGAACTGTTATAGTGGTCGCCGTTACACTGTTCGGATTGAATAATGTGATGGGTGTTCCATACGACCAAGAATCCTGAAATTCAGTCAGCACTTACTTGTGTAGTGTATCTGTCTTTTGGAATGATATCTGTAACGCTGGTGTCTGTGCAATTTTGTTCATCTGTTGAATCAAGCAGAAATATGTATATTTATTTTGCCGTTCCCTAGACATACATTTCCCTCTTTTTTGGTGGTTTGCTACTAATCAGTGCGAGGCCATACCTTTTAGCGCCGAGGTAGTATGGCGCCGGAACGCTTCAGCGTCGGTGCAAACGGCTGCAGGAGATAGTTAGGCGCGACAGCTCGGCGCTTTAGCATGTAGTGCTAGCGTCAAGCAATATATCTGTGCTGATTTTTGATGAGTATGTTGGACCTCCAATTGCGCAAAAACGTTTCTCGGTTGAACATTTTCTTTGTTGAGATCAATATAAAACATTTCTTACAGAAGGGAAGTTGTGTTAGAGAAATTATGCTGTCACACTTGTTTTTGCTAAGTACGACCTGCTCTTATAGTGTAAGAGAGGAAATAATATTGAAGAAAGCTTCAGTTGGAACATGTTCAGGGTGTTTTCAATAAAAGTAGCTCTCAAGTCTCCTGCTGATTTCCGACATATCTTAGTGGGACGTGCTTTGTCTTCCCTCACCTTAAAGATCGAGTCATTTTCAGAATCACGTTTTCTTTGAATTTTCTATAGTCCGTCTATATATTCCAGAACGGAGGATGATCTAACTACAAAAGGGAGTTGTACGTGACGATAAGCGACCTCGGCTGTGTTGTTTATACTTTCTGGTCCATGCTACTCCTCCAAGACCTTCCGTAGCTCGAGTAGCAGTCACATCAGTAAAAGTCTTCATCGCTCGTTCGCCGCTTTTCCCAAGCATGTGGTATATTTTCTCGATAAGAGCACAACGCACACAACGCATTCTTTGATAAGAGCACAGCCCATCAATGCAAGAGATCGTGTGCACAACCGATGTTTGCATTAGCGCTACCGTTTGCAAAAGTCGACAAGGACCGTGCCATTCTGCAACCATAACAAAGATTCGTTCCTCAACATCTCTCCAGAGAACAGAATGTCTTCCATTCATTTGCACTAGTACAAACAAGAGCTATCGTAATGTGAGAACAAATGCGGCTTCAATTGCGTACTTCGCTTACTGCAGAGCACCGATCAGTTCGGCGAAATCACTAAAAATCTGCAGTCCATGCCAACGCTGACACATCCAATGAGAAAGGTGGTTGCTGCAATGGGTTCAGCTTGAAACACGTAATGTTATATTCATCCGTTCATCATGTTAAGTGGTACTCGTGTATTTATTACTCTGTATTTTCTAGTTGCTGTGTAACCATCCAACTGGCGATTAAGCGGCGCCACACTGTCTCGAGTGCGAAGTTTTAGCTAGCGCTGAAGACATGTACCCCGGTAATTGTGGTCGAAACCGAGAGCCTAGTTGTAAGCCTCGAATGATAAGATATCATCGTCGAGCTCAGAGACCGTCGACGGTAGGTACTGTGCGGGACTTTTTTGATGGGCGTCCTCAGGATATGGCGTTTTCGTCGAGTACTGCACTCAGAAGGCTGTGTTTGTGTTCGCATTTATGTGCATCCTTTCATATTACATCTGCGGATGTGTTCATCCGTTTTGGCATGTTTGCGCAAATGTTTCATTCATGCTCCACGTGCTCGTTTGGGTTTGTGTTTACATTTATGTATGCTTATTTGAGCGTATCATTATTTGTTTTAATAATATATGTAGTCATTATATATGAAAACTTGTATCTCATTGTGTCTGTGCGATCGCATTCATTCTCGTATTTCAATTTTCCGTCCACATGTGCTTGAATATTCGCATGTTTATGCTAATATTTCCGTGAGAGACACGATCAGGTATCAGTAAGAGGTTGTGCCGTTATTGAGACCCAGTGATCCTCGAAAAGCTGAATGATTGGTTCGTAGCAAAAATCTGCTGAAGGTCTGAGTATCTGTAGGATAGGGATAGGACGACGAGTCGACGGGCGTGAGAAGTCCAAAAGATACAAGTTCTCAAAGAGCCCATGGCGATAACATCTTGCCGTCGGCCGCAGAACACGTTTAGTTTCTGAGTACTTCGCATCTACGTGTAAATTGAGCTGCGGATAGTGCTGAGAATCATTATGAAATTTGACGACGTTCGTTTTTACAGATATTCGTTCTGATTGTCGATCGAATTGGGTGATGTGTTTACTCGAATTCCCTAACGATTCGTCCAGATAGCATTCTCTTATCATGACATCCTAACTCAGTTGCGATATTTTCTGGAAGTTATTATAAAAGTGAAATGGTTAAGAGTGGTACCTTTGTTGTTGTCTCAAAATACTGATGATTATGGGATTCGATTTCAGAACAAACAAGCCTTTCAATGTCAGTTCTCCGACGACTGTATTGTTGATAAATGTAAGTTAACCAATTCGGTTGCTGGGTTCGAGCTTCTCCGTAGACGAAAGTGCGTATTCCTCATCTCAGTTGAAAGAGAGGGTACATGCAGAAGAGTCCACCAAAATTTTTAAGGCAGTGAAATTTCCTATCCATCTCCACATAAATGGAGGAGGGGGGAATGATGTAGGCATTCACATCTCGCCACCGAAACTGCATCTGCTCGAAATAAAGAGACCTCCGATGTTGTGGGGTATGCGACATCTGTTCCACTTTCTTTGAACAAATAGGCTCGCTAATTACAACGGTAGAGTGGGGGTTTCCTTGTGTTGGGATTATCAGCTCAAAACTGAGATTGTCCATGTTTGTTGATGATGTTATCGGGAGCTGAGGCTCATTATTGTTGCAGAACGTATTGATCGTCATCTTTACATGTGTTGTCGTATTCCTTTTTTTCTATGAATCATTGTTACCCGGAAATAGCTTTATTTTTTTCTTCAGCGGTTCGTTGCGGTTGTCGGAGTTGCCGGTTGAAGAAATGTTTTCAAATGGGCATGAATCCGAACGGTTAGCATCCAAGTTTTGCTCGATTCGAGCGTTTTGTTTCAAATTGAAGTTTGCTGATGTGCAACTGCTAGATGTCGCTTTGTAAGAATAAGTGGTCAACCTGCGTAGCCGATGTATTCCATTAAAAATTGGAGAAAAGGTGTAAAGAACGCACATAGCCAGTTTCGAGCTTTGATTTGAACTTTGTCTGCACAACTTTGAAAATTCATTCCTTTGAAACTGCAGTTTTCTCATTCTTCGTCATACACACCAGACAGTTTTACTTCGTGTGTGTGATGCTTTGTCTTATTATATAATATGAAACCGCCTTTCTACGCTGTGGAAGAAAATGTTTAGAGGGTTTTGATGACGACTGACATTCCTTTTTATGGTTTAGGTTGTTGAAAGCAGTGGGTTTAATTTTTGGAAACTGCATACGGAATCCACTCTCCCTTTATTTGTTGAGGGAAGCATGTTTATTTCTCGTTTCATTCTTCCCAGCTGTCACGCTTAGATCATGCGCCATTCATTTGCAACGCCCTTTTTTCGACACCCCGTCATTAAAAGCCAGATCTGATTGAGGTCAGTAGGAGAGTTGTTTTCTGAATTGACGCATGTCTTCAGCTGAGTGGAAATTTTGCTAAGGGAACAACATTTAGCGGTTGATGCTGTCTGTTTTGGGGAATAATTTGTCCTTTCTGTGACTGAATCATCCATTCTCTGTGTGGACTGATCGGTTGTCTTCCCGGTGGGAACTATTCATCATCTCTGTAAAAGAGTCGTCAGTCCTTCGCGCGGTCGCATATTCTTTCTGTTGAGGAATCATTCATCTTTCCTTGGGGATCGCTTTATTATTTCTGTGCAGAAACAATGTCTTTTCCTGTCTTGTGACAACAAGAAGTTGACTCATCGTTTTCATAGCCAACCACCAGTCGTTTTCTCTGTTTTGCGTTCGCGATTGAGCTAATCTAAAGTAACATGTGGAAAACAGGAGCAGTGCCTTGTTTTTCTTTCTGAGAATATCATCATTCCTGGCAAATTTTCAACATTCTTAGTTAAGCCAGAACTTTGCTATTATTTTGTTTTGCAACCAATGAAGTTGGTGAAATAATTCATGAAATTGTCGTGAACGATTCGAATTGCCGTGCCAGATGGATCGTAAAGACGAAAATTAGTTGTCTCATAATGAGTCACAACTGAGATATTTTTCGTTTCATTGCGCTGTAGAGTTTATTAACCCCACTCCCCCCCCCCCCCCCCCCCCTCTCTCTGCGAGTTCAATTCGTGCTGTACTGGTGTCATAAAATTTACAGCCATCCAGCATGACCGCGATAAAATCCGATATACAAAAAGAGCAAAGAAAATCAAGGAAGAAGGAGCGATGGAAATCTCCGATATCACTAACGGAAAGGCTGGCTTCATGAAAGAGGAAGCAGATAGTCCACAAAGCAATCAGTATGTTTTAATCATATATCGCATTAAATATTACTTCCTCTGAGCGGATAAGAAATTGTTAAATAGTTGACGCACTCTGAAGTTGTTTTTTGAGTGTAATAGAGACGCGTTAATCGGATGACGAACGTTGTGGGAACTGTGGTGGTAGAGGATCAATTGAAGAAAAGTCTTCGTCAGCAAGACTGTTGCTTATTTAAATCCTCTATATCACTTTGGCACGTTTTGGTCGTCGCAAATTTCGTATTGTTTTTCAGAACACCTGACGAGATGGCTAATATGTCGAGCCCATCATCGAGCTTTGCTGGCCACGGTCCCGGTAGCAATGCCCCTTCATTCGACCACGAAATCCACGACATCCAGGCTCGTTATTCAGCTGCGGATTTAATTAACATAGCCCAGAGCACGTCGATCAAAATTTCAGATCTGAAAGTAGTATAGATTTTCCGGCGATTGAAAAATATCCTCCATGTGTCATCCATCCTATTTATTATCTCATGTGCCGTTACTCCGCTGTCTTCAAAAAGTGCTCGAAAAAGGGGCTGATTCGCGTCACGAGTGCAAGTTGCCACATCATATTATAGAGGCTGTAAAAATTACGTCTGACTTTTTCAAAGCATATGCTACTTTCTGCTATGCCATAGGGATAGAGAATTGAAGTGAGTACCATCTTTGAGAAGTGCACAGTATTTCTAGAAGTGACACTTGGTGTGAGGGGTGGCGCGCTACTTTATGAAACCTTTGTTTCATTCATTTTCAGGTGGTTCTTGCATGTGCCATTAAGCAGTTCCTGTGCTAAAATTGAATTGGAGCCCTGATTAGTTCTTTGTGCCCCTAGTTCTCAAGGTTGTTTGCAATATTTTAAACTGAGGTGCATGCAACAAATTAAACAATTTTAAGGCCGAAATGTCAGCTGTACTGACGGATCTACTGATTCTGGAGCGTAAAATTAATGATGTTCGCTGCGCGAATAGATTCCCACCACACACTTCAGTTGCGTCTTGCATGTACGATCGTCGACTTCTTGATGACGATGCTTGGGTTTCCACATATTCGACCCCTTTGGTTGGTTCTTTCTTTGTTTTGGCCCATGGAATATATGACCCGGTAATTTTAATTGTCTACTATGGATGTTTTGGCCCGGTAACTGCAACGCCACTTCACGTTTAATGTTGGGCGTTAGCTGCGGAAGGTAAGGTGTCCCTTAAGGTAAGTTGTAATTGAAGGAGTCTCAAAAGTTGTTAATTTGTGGAATTAGTGTCCCTGAGACACTTTTTGGAAGTAATGGTTGTGATCACCCAAATTTCTAAACAATAGTAGTAAATCATGTGTGAAATTGATGCGACTTTTAATATTTTGCATCAGACGGACGTGAAAGAAACCTGTTTTTTTCAGTTTTTTGAAGGATCGCAGAATTCGTGGAAGCTGTTCTGCGAGTTTTACATACCACTGCAGCATTTTAAAAATTGAGCTGGGTGTTTTTGTTGGAAAATGTTTTTCTCTCATATACCACCCGAATTTTCCCGGTGATCGTTAGCTGGTGGTGGTTTCGGACAACTATCTTGATTTGTTTTGTGTTGTAGTCACCGGTGTTCAATCCAATTCCTTGTGATCGAGAGAGCATGCGTGCATGGTTTGTAAAGGATCTGACGTTGATGATTGAATGGGCTAAGTGTCTGCCGCAAATGGGGCAACTCCTTCTCAACGACAAGGTCACTTTTCATTTTCATCGATTTTATTTTGTATCGCGTAATTTGTGCATTACAGCTGTTGCACATTTTCAACTCTTGTGTTGCTGATAACACCAATCGATTCTAGCGTCTATCAGGACTTTGGATTTGATTCTGAAAGTGTTCCTTTCCCTCTCTTATTATGAGGTTTTCGGAAAAAAATTTTTTTGCCTATTCTCCTTAAAAAACTGTAACTTTTTGTGAATTGCTGGATAACGCAGAAATTCGGATGCCTAGAGAAATGTTGGTTGAAGAAGGTAGTGAAGGGATTGTTTTCTGAAAAATTCTTTCCGGGCCAAGAAACCCTTCTTGGAACGTTGAAATTCATTTCCTTTTGGGAGAAATGTTTTCACTGTTACAAAAATAGCTTTTGCATGTAAAGTACTAAAGTATTTTATCTTCTGTGCGATGTCTTTTTCAAAGAGTCTTAATGCCGTATGTGCTGGAATGTGATCCCGAGACTATTTCTCATAGCTATTAAAACGAGACTATGATTCAAGAAAGAGCTTGCACTTTACGAGGTCTCTTTTTCATTTTGCATTAAAACTAAACATATCCTTAGTGATATGCATAATCATGTACTTTTGAAAACCCTTCCAGAGGGAAAGTGGGTCCTCAAAATAATTCAGAGAGCAACGGATTCAGCGATTTCTTCGTCGAAAAGTTGGCGTAAACCGTTCCCAAAACGATGCAAGAAACGATAATGCACTTACCTTCTGCTCAGGAACGACTCAGTTCAAAGTTCTGCTCGTATTTCACACACTGAGGCATAGGGGCAGAGGAGTGTTTGAGGCTGGAGTAAGAAGGAAGTATCTCCCACCCCCCCCCCCTTTCCTTACCCACACCCTCACCCGTAGGTGCCGTGTTACGCTTTGCAGAGCATGAAACAACACAATACGTATGTTGTATGTTGCTGTATGAGGCATCGGCGCTTTTGTGGAGATACTTGGTTTGCGAAACTTTTCGGTAGAAGGCTTTTTTTGTGGCCTTCTAGCAAAGGTTCTGTATTCAGGAAGAGGAGTATATTTCAGCATATGCGATGTTTGACTTAAAGGGACGAAGAAGCATCTTTGCTTTCACGGGTTTATTTCCTGTTTCGGCGGGTTATTCGTTTTCTCAGACATCACAACGATCGGCTGGTCCTACAACGGTAGTTTTGTGTATTATTTAGTGGAATATTTGCGGTTGTTAACCATGTTGGTTTAGCTGGCACTGATAAAAGCATTTGCACCCGTGTTTCCGCTCATTCAATTGGCTTATTTCTCTTGCACTCACGAAAGTCGTCGTCGATCTTCAACGGAAAGCCCCATCGACGAGTCGTTCAGTTCCCCTTCGGCAGTCACTTCAAGCACTGGCCGTAAGTAGATTCACCAGTTGCATCTTCATTTGATTGAACTTCGAACTTTTAAGGTAGTCAGTCCGATCGTGTTCATTAGCATATTCTGCGTCATATATAGAATTATTGTTTATAGGTTGCTAACCTGCTTTTCTCTTAGTAGTTATTTCGGCACTGATGGGATAGATAGAATCGAACTTTGTTCTCAACTGTCACCGAACTGCCATCTGCCGTTGATAATGTCTACTAAATCTTATGATCATTGTTTTCCATACGGTCGAGTTGATAGTATCGGCCACACTTACACGGCCCAAACCTTTGTCGTATCGTCATCTTGCCAGCTGTCGTTGCAAGAAGTTGAAGGGATAAATGAATAAATAACCTTATTACAGCATGAATTTTCAGGTCGCGAAGGACATAGGTTAAAAGTATCAAAGTAGTTGTGGCAAATAAATAACCAGCGGATATTGTGCTGTCATCAGAAAGTTTTTCATCCACGAGATAAAAGCACTGCAAATATCACTGTTGGTGTCATAGAAGTTGTTGCTGTTCTAATTTTCTATTGTTTCGTGCTGTTTTATGTAAATCTGTTGTTATTTTCAGCATTTCTTGAGAAAACCCGTTTAAATGGGTCTGTTTCTTGTTCCACCGAAGTGATAAATGGTTTTCATAGTAATTTTCCACCTATTAGTAAGTGGATAGGTTGTGAATGCAATTTCAATCTGTGCGGAAGTATGGGTGGTCCGGAATCGTGCTGTAAAAGCTCCCCGCCATTCGCTACATTACATCACGTGCTGTTTGCTTGGTGAATCCTTTTGAGAACGATCGCTGTCGATACTGAGCGCACTTCACTGATTCGCGAAATATTTTCTACAAAAAGGTGCCCTTGGCAGTAAAACTTTTATTACTTTCATTCTGCTGCTGTGTACTGCGCGAATAATTATGTAGAAGAGGGATATCAAGATGGCACGGTCGTGGTTGTTTCATGTGAGTAAAAAAGAGACTGTTGTTGAGGCAGATGAGAAGTCATAGAGTTTAGTGAATGCTTCAACAAGTTTTCGGATAAAATGATGCTGATTCGATATTCTAAATGCTACGACAATTGAGTGAAAAGCCATCACTGGTCAGCTGCATCGGTCGATGTGGCTGAGGAATCACACATACAAGTTTGTCATCGATTCATCTTCAAATATAGGCTTATCGCTGGAATCAAATGGTGGTGCCGAATTGGCGTTCATGGCGCGCGCTGTTGATAGAACACCGACATTGGATCGACTTTGGTACCCTGATGGCAGATATCTGGAAAGGGAGGACCTCGACACCAATTCTGCAGCTAACAAGTTTGTTTTTGTGAATGGTCTGACCATCTGCTACTCACACAGTCGCTCCCTTTTTATGATAGTTCAATCAAGAAACACATGTATGGTGATATCTGAAAAAAAATCATAAGGACGTGGGGTTGATAGCTTTTTTATAGAAAGCGAATTCATTCTGAATATGAGCGGTAGCCCGCTAACTTTTTCCGCTCTGAAAAAAAAAATCATAAGGACGTGGGGTTGATAGCTTTTTTATAGAAAGCGAATTCATTCTGAATATGAGCGGTAGCCCGCTAACTTTTTCCGC
>JAARMF010005196.1:0-12442 GCA_022844705.1 Toxascaris leonina
CCGCCCAGCAACCGCCCACCGACACAAAAAACATATAAAATATATAAGGTATATAAAATATAAAAATATGGAAAATGCAATGTGATTCACAAGTTTGATTGTCATAGAGATTCATCAACAAGTATGAGCGGAAGTGCAACATTCTCCGCTTATTCCTCAGGAAGCAATCTACGATCTTCTGAACTCCACTACACTATGGATTTGGATTTATGCGCCATTTTTACACCGTTAAACATCACTGAGCAAATGAATAATTGCAAAGATGCGTCGTATTAAAAGTGCACATTGAAGAATACTTTTTATAATCCCCATGTTATTTGTTTAATTTCTATAGCGTTTTATTAATAAATCTCAAAATGTGCTGCTAATATTACAAATTCATTGCAAATGTTATGGATTATTGTGCATTATTTCGATTACTAACGAGCTATTCGACGAGTGTTTGCAATATTTTTCTTAAGGAAAAAATTCTTAGCATTCAAGTGAAGTATTACTTTTATAGAGAATGTTTTCACGAGTATTTACCAAATTCATCGCAATGATTTTACCCGTATCGCTATATTCTTCATCACCTCCATGTCTTTATGGGAATTTCAAAAAAGGTGATCTGCCATGTGCCGATTATGACCGATTTATGCCTCTTCTTCCACTCAACGACTATCGTAATATGTTGGAACTTCTCATGAATAGGTTTGTTATTTCGGCTATTGAAAATAAGCGTTTCGAAATTTTTCTTAAATTGAATCATTTATTTCTTTCATGGATTAATCGCTGTAGCAAATCGAATGATATCAACTGTTCAAGCGTCTTGAGGAAATATTATTTATTTGTACATCATGAGCTTGTGGTTGGATCCACAGCACTTTTGATATAATCTCAAATTGTGGCAATAGTGAAATCGTTTCCAAACTAGCTTGAGAAATTCGTTCGCTGAAGAACTAATGGTGCCCTATTTTATCTATTTATTTATTTATTTATTCATTTATTTGTCTATTTATTTCTTCGTTTATTTCTTTGCAAGTTTATGTGATCAGTTGAACAGGTAAGTGCAGTAGATATTGCAATAGATTCTCTTGAGAAGATTCTTCATTTATTGGCATCAAAGTTTCAGCCTTTGCAGACTCTCCTCATCCACCCTTTTTTATATCGCCGATCTTTCTAACAATTCAATCTTTATGCTCTTTAGGAAATTTTCTTGGTGAGGCGTACAAAAACAATGTGATGTCAGTGCGTATATGCGTATGAAAAAAGCAAAATGTGTTTTCATCATTACAAAGGCTCTCTCCCTTTTCAACGAATATTGGTTGCCCTAAAGCGCTAATTCCATGAAGCTCTAATTATGCGAGCTCAAAGTGTTTAAATTAGTAGTTTCTTCAGTGAAGACGCACTTACAAAAACCTCGTGAGGGATGATGAATTCGAAAATTGCTATATATTTCACCGCAGTGTATTGAGGAAAAAATTAGCTTTTATCTTCACTGACATGGTGAAAGGTGATACTCAATATATAGCTGTGATGGATTTTTGCTTCCTAAACTATGATGGCAAAGAAAAAGAAAAAAAAAAGATGGCATTGAACCCAATCGGGCATTGAACCCCGATTGGGTTCAATGCCATCTTTTTTTATGAAAAAAGAAGCAAAAAAAGAGAAGAAAAACATGCAGCCACATAGAATCATCTGTCATCTGAGTTGGAAATTACGCGCCGAAATCGCACATCACATACAACTATGCCAACGCAATCAGCATCATTCATCTGAGATTCATTTGATGATCGTTCAAATCAGCCAACTTTGCGCCTTCTTTTGTCATATTTAATGTTCAGTAAAGGAAGAAAAACTGTTAGCACAGGTATAGCACAAATCGGTTGGCTTGTGGCATGTCGTTTTATACCACACAACATGGGCTTGCACCGTACATGTGTTGCGAGAAATTGTTTGCAGTAGTTGGGTTGAGTTAGCTGTGAGTGATTGCTTTCAGCGCCCATATTAGCATGATACTAGCTCGGAGTTTACTGTATGAAGCCGTCATATCTCTAAATCACACCTACGCAGCGTGTCAAGCCTATTATGACTGAAGTTCATCTCATTTCTTCCATATACCATCCATCAATCATCCTGCGGTCCATACCTCATATATTATGATCAACGCTGCATAAAGTAAAGGAAATCCTGGCACTCAAAGTTTCAACGTCTTTCCTCTCTTTACATCCGCTAAATTCGAATTAATCCTCCCACGTCCTTGCAACTGACTTTTCTATTTATATAACCGAGTGTGTGATCAAACTGATCCTCCACTAGACCATCGAGAAAAAACTTAGAGGTTAGTATTTCTTAGAGGCTGATCACCCCTTTTGTAAGCAACATTATTGTGACTGTCAGTACCGCTGTGACCGTTCATCCTGCTTATTTTCACACTGAGTCAGCGTCCGCAGAGCCAATCGCCTATCCAACTCCTATTCGTTCAAAGAAATGTGCCTATCAATTTTTTCTCACTTTAGCAACAAAATTCACAAATGCCTCCTCAAAAGCATCGTTTTTGCTTTTTTATCAAGGAATATAGGCAATTCGATAATCTTCGTGTTTTGTATCAAAAGTTATTTTTTTAACTATAGTCGCCGTCTTTTATTGCCTGTTCATCAAACCAAAAACAAACTATTCTAAAGACCCATTCGAGGTACTTATTATTCGGGAGATTTTTCAGGCGTTCAGTGCTCGGTGAGCCGATGACAAAATTCTACCCACATACAGGTAATGGGGATATCTCATTGCGGCAAACTATTCAGACAATTCTCATGAAGAAGCCAACAGCTGGTATTTCGCTCAATTGGCCTGCAGTCACCACTTATGCACCGGAGATACGTCCACCGTTCTGAAGTACTCTCAACCCGTTGTTGTTCTACGTTCGCATTTTACGTTTTTTTTGGCGGATAATCATTATTTTCAGAAAGCCATGGCAACAAATCCGCATTGCACCAAACTAGACAATATACAACTCTCGGGGAATTGTTTCAAGGGACAGTTGGACAATTCAAATTTCGTTTTAAAAAAACAGAAAATGCAAAAAGAAAAAGCTCCGAAAAAAAGGAGTGAAAAACGGAAGTGAGAAAATCTTGCCCATATACTTTACTCGTCGCTAAACTTATTTTCACTCACTCGAATATCTTGAGCGAAAACATAAAAGAAACTAATCAAAAATTTATTGCCTTGATACGGATTGATGCAAAAATATTTGTGTGCGGTGAAAATTAAAATATTATCGTTTTTTTCCTTATTCATTTACTCCCAATCAACGAATTCGGATTGTCACAAGATTTGCCCACTACCCTGACTCCCGCTTACTGAAATGCGTTATCAAAGTTGAATCTTTAATGCATATGCGTAACAACTGGTACGTGTGCGACTGCAAAAGAAGAAAAAAGAATTTGTCCTCTACTTTCCACCTTCAATTACTTCGTTCCTAATCTCATTTTCATGTTCTGCGGTGCATTCTCGAAGTGCCGTATTTCATTCTGGCATCATACATCGAGGTTTCAAAAGCAATCACTGTTTCGACTGTTATTTCCCATTCTTGTGCTTCTGCCTTCGCTTTTTTTTAACCTGCGTAAATGAGATTTTTTCCCAATTGCGAGTCGTCTATATTCGAAAATGAATGGCGGCTATCTAGTTCACCTGGCGTCGCAGGTTTCTAGGATTTCAACAGGCGCGAAATAAGCATGAATAAATCTTAGCGACCTCAGTCCATCGACAGTTGCATCGATCGCGTTTCCGATGAACAAAATATTGATTCCATTCTACAGCTTGTTTCAGTGATTTGAAAAAGAAAAAATTTCCGCTGAACGATCATACTGTTCTAACCGCTTTTGTTTGTTTTTCTTATCAATAAACAGATTTCTTTCTATCTTACACATGAATATCAAGAAAAACTCCAATGTACGAGAAGTATTAGTATTGTACTTTCGCTGTCAAAATAGCTGGTACAACATTCTACCAAATCCCTTACCGCGGGTATATTATAAGTAGAGTACAATAGGTATTTGGGAAGGTTTAGCACTATACCACTTTTATACCACTCTGAGAACTATAGGTATTACACCGTTTTTTGACGAAGAAGTATTTTTTTGACGAAGAAGTATCGGTAAAGCAATAACTGCAACATGAGGGGTGGTGAATGACCAATTTGAACGTCACTCAAAATTTTATCTAGATGGTATACTTCTCACTCCTCAATGCACACCTCACATTGGGTCTATTCACCTACCCTCCTTCATATGGTTATGAGATGTTTTATTAAATATTACTCGAAATGACGAAAAATTTCAGAACTTTATCGTTTACAACTTCAAATATGAACAAACTTCCGACAGCTATCCAATGCTAGCTTATTCTAAACAAAATTAACTTTACGTACCGATGGATCACATTGATCACATTGAACAGCTGTGATTTCATCGACTTTCTCATTGTCTCCATCGATGCAGCTGGCAATTTTTCCATCTTTCTCGATCCTGAACCCGCCGCGTCTTAGCAGTGCCATGTAGAAGTCGAAACCTCATCTTGTTGGCAGTCTGCCGCGTTCTTGCTTTCCATGTTGCCGTGGCCAGTAGTANACCGATGGATACGGCTACATATACATCTAGCAAAGAAATTTCTATCGTTATCCTTAGGAAAGGTGATATAACATTTCATGCTCATTATTTGTGGGGGGGGGGGGGGGGGGGGGGGGGGGGGGGGGGGGGGGGGGGGGGGGGGGGGGGGTGAGGGAGGGAAATGCAGAGGGGAGGAGGAGAGGAACGATCATATAAAACAGATTGTTGGATTCACTTCAAAGCATCAGAATTTCTGCGCTATACTTCCAACTGATTCACATCACTTGTAATAGGACTATGAAAGAAGGTACGCAAAGACATTTCGCACTACTCTTAACAAAACACTCTATAAACACATCCATTATGTTCCTCAATGCAGATTCTCCAATGAGAAAATCATAAAAGATAAAAAGAACGATAATAAAAATACAGATGAACATTAAGTGCACCAAAATGGATGTCTTCTGAGGTATGATATACACAAGTGGTAAATTAAATACAACTCAATATATGTACATATACGCAATTTTTTAGCACTTTTGTGCTTAAAATTTATATGAAGACATATGAAGTGCCCACGATGGAATTCTGAAATAACTGGGAATAATTTTTGCCGTACGTGACCAACCAAAATAATCCAATNCGTACGTGCCGTACGTGACCAACCATACGTGACCAACCAAAATAATCCAATGCCGCATTTACATTTCGCATATTGGCTGGCTTCTTTCCTGAAAATATTGCTTCGCTTTATTTGTTATCAATGAAATAATCGACTTGATCAAAAATTTAGGTGATAGAAATGTTAGGTTTTCTTACTAGGTCTTCGAAGAGGCAATCAAAAATTCATGCGAAAAGGCAGTCGGGTAGATTTGAGAATTGATGAACTTATCAAAAATACTGCCAAATGAAACTGTGTAAAAATTATGAGAAAAAATTCAGCACAGCACCTAAAAGAATCGATGTCAGTAATGAAGTATATGAGACGTTAGACATCAAATAAAACAATGCTACCGGTGTGACGTATTATCAATTCGATAAGTGAAAAACTTAATGACTGCAAGTGATATTATTTAAGAACTGAAACTGTCCCTCCAAACGTTTCCCGAAAGTTTACTACTGAAGCGAAGAACGACAAATATATTTATAAATGCCGTTATTTGATGAGATAGATAAAGGACGGAAAATGCGACGAAGTGACTAAACACTGTTTATAGAGGAACGCTTAAGTAGGGTAAAAGAGATGCTTGTTGGAACCATCGGTATCTAAGAAGCAGCGAAAATTGTGAGAAAATATCAGTTTTATCAGAGAGAGATAAAAGATTAATACCACCTAGATATCAGCCACCTGTATTTACCAACTACTTGCAGCCGACTATTGCATTCTCATTTTTGAAGAGGAATGAGAAAAAAAATGGAAAACAGTGAAAGAAAAATAACATTAAAAAGCTCTACGCTCGTTCACCGCAAAGTTTTCAAAAATCGAAAGCGGAAAACAATCATCCCCGATGATCGGGCAAAACATTGTCCGCTGATAGGTGTGAAGAGGTGACCTTCTTAGCTCCCCTCACAAAGTGCTCCAGCATTAAACTATCACAGACACTCTTGCTGATCATGTCTTTTGATTAGCTCTTGCCGATTCTAGTATGGTGCACATGGTTCAAGAATAGAACCACTTGCTTATATGACTCCAACTCTCCTATATTATCTTTCCGTAATATAAATGTAAGATGATAAATGCAGTTATAATACAAAAATTGTACTCAGCTACTTCAATGGCACGTCTTGCGCTGCCAACAAACTCAGTAAATCGAGCAAAATCAATACAATTCTGCTCCATATTGCCTTAGATACCTTACAAATCGACAATAAGCGTGCTCCCTTGATTCAGTAAACAGTTTTGCGACGACGATTCGCACCTTTTTTCATGCGATTTTAGCCGAAGGATAGCATGTCGCCATCTGCCTAAGTGGATCATGACTTGTGCATTCCACCACTGGATCACCTAGCCCACGGGTTCCAAAGAAAAAGCGCTTTTGTAAGTCTTAGTCCCAATCTAACATTTCTAGCGACAGATGGGCAAAACCGCCTAGTCGGACTGCTCAAGCCCCACGCCATGACAATGCTCTAACCTATATTACTAATGTGATACAAGCTTCGGGATGAAAAATGGATCAAGAATTAAATTCCAAATAGAATCGCATAACTAAACGCACTCACCATCAATATCAACGAAACCATATTCGTAACTCAGATCTGAAGTGAGAAGAATACGTCCAGTTTTCTTAATTACACCATCATCGGATGTCAGTGCAACTATGGCACGACCGACGAACTCAGGAGTTTCACCACTTTCCAATGATCTTTCGACAAAATCCTGAATGCATATATTAAACAAACTGTTCCACGTATTTTCAAAGTTCGATTCTCGTCAAAACCGTAAATAAGCAGTGATCCCTCATGTCGAACAAATACAACACCAAGCAGAGATTCGAGACCGAAAATCAAAGCGCTGGTGAAGAATTGCCCCTACCTCAAAATCATATCTATGAATATGCCCATATGAGATCGAGAACAACCAGAGGACAACACTGCATCGAAGAATCCCTAGAAAAGACACTTAGTAATCTTTTAAAAAAAGCTTCGTGTTTCTTTTCGCTGGGAACAGAAAACTTGCGACAAGGGTTTAACATGAAAAACAAGTTACTCACTTATAACGAGGTGAACTTAAGGTGGAAAATAAATTGTAGGTTACATAAAATTATCTAGGCGTAGCAATCACGCTAGCCAGCATGATCGATGACACTAAATTACATACCTTTATTAGAGTGTCTATCAGGATGTGACAACTTTGCAAAAAAAAAAAACCTGCACATTTTCAACTATGCCTCCCCAAAGAACAACATTTTTCTTTTAACAACTAACTATACGCCATACATTTATCACTATTAACTGATGTCCACGGATATGCAATAAACAATTACCATTCCACAACCCATAAATGAGTGCTTCCAAAACGTACCGTCGTTCACTCCGGCAAAGTGGGCATTTTTAGCAGGAAAATACCAACCTGAGAAAGTCCCGTTAGCGCCGACAATTTTCCGGTAGTTACCAGCTTCTTTGATAATTCTGTCTTCACCGTTCCAGGCCAAAGCGATATAACACACACTCCACGAGGTTTCAGCTCCATAGCCATATCTGCTGACATTCGATCAACCTGCAAGTATATTCAACTCATTAAGCAGATGACGTTCTAAGAATCTCGATTAGGGAAAAAATGGATTGTGGAATGGTTGCAGTGGAAATTCAGTAACTCCAATATGTCGCAACCAGCGGGATTTGTTCTGGATAAGTACGGCAGAAGGTAGAGAAGAGCCGAAATAGGAACAATACTACCTTATACGACCGAAGAGATAGTAAGTTCCTTCCTGCGTATTGCACGGTACAAAAAGCCATCATATGACATAGCATATTCNCACGCAAGTATCATATTCCTTTGTTCTAATTTCAGCGATTCGCGAATAATAACTATCTGATGGATATATGCGCAAACATAAGCATAAAACGATGGATGCTACAAAGTCTTATCGTAGGCTCAAGAAAGAGAAAGAGTTTAATGCTACTTCCATACAAGAAACTATGGTTTCCTGAAGACTGAAGCAAAAGATTCCACCACTAGACCTGGAAAACAACTGATTTGCGAGATCGCAAAACAACTATCTTTGGCTTCCAGAAACAGCTATGATACATCATAACAAAACTAAGCGAGGAATGATCACCAAACCACACACATCACACTCGACGTTCGCAGTAATCGTAAACGAGGAACATAAGTTAATAAATTATATGCGTTCTCATTAAGCGAACAAAGTTGTAACTTGCCTACCGCTGCCTTTCCCACTCCATAAGCGACATTGAAGAAATATTGTAGACCACCAGCCGAACTGATATTCACAATAAGACCACGATTCTTTGGCACCATTAAACGTGCCGCATAAACCGAACAAATATAAACATTTCGTAGTCCTACATTATTGATATCATCCCAAAGTTGTGAGTCGCATTCATAGAATTTCTTTCCTTCACCGTTCATTATATTCTGAAACTATGGTATATTGGCGATGTTCAAGTATTTAATAACTAAATGACATCGCGCAAACTATTATACTCTATTATTAAAGCATCACTGAAGGCATCTTACGAGTATTGAGTGCTAAGCTCAAGAACGAATAGCTTAAATTGAAAGCTACAATCGAAATTTTGATATAAATTGATAGGATATACAATCAGCTGAGCAATCAAGCATATCAAATTCATTCATTTATACGCATAAATATTTCTCACAATGACTTGACAAAATATCATAATGGAGATATTGGAGAGAGTTTTCTCGTCCGCTTTTCAAGTTTTAATGAAATTTCGTTGAAACAATATACTGGAATTCAACAAACAGGCAGCACCTACCGCTGTACCCGAAAAAGCGGCATTCACAAGAAGATCGAGTTTGCCATTGCGTTCTGATCTGATCCTCTCGAACAACTTCTTAATGTCATCATGATTCGCATGATCACAATATACAGCAACACCTTCACCTCCTCGTTTCTTTATTTCTGCAAAAAAAGGAAGGATCACTTTGTCAATCACAACTGCCGCATATGAGCTTTTGTGAGATATGCCGATCAGCGATTCCAGCCACCTTTGGAGGTCCCATTATGTGATACAAAAAACTCCACCGCCGGCGTTAAATAGAACTTTCTTTTGGGGAGGAAATTTCTCCAAGAATTCAGAGAATTTGACGGCTAATAACTACATTTTTGTGAAACCATGTCATATTTTATAAGGCATGCTGCACTCCAGCATATCACACTACAGCATACAAGACAATACAGGGCAGCACGAATCCATCTTCTTACGAAGAAAAGAAGTCCAAAAAGAAGTTTCGGAAAAAAGACAGCTACTTTACAGCAAGCTTTACAGATAAACTCCAATTAAGGCTAATATAAACATGACTTTTAAAACCGCTCGTGATGAGATCGAAGGATCATCGGATAAGGATTTTCACTATTTTTCAATAATCTCCGCAATGGCGACCTTCAAAAAATATATTTCCCCTTGTTTTGTCTTCAGCGCACAGCAGCAAAGTTGGTCGAAGAGTTTCAGTGCACAGCGCTTTAATAACGCTTAATAAAACAACTCAAGTTTACTGCAGTAATCGAATGCAGTCGCATGGGGAATATAGAAATGGTATGTTTCACAGGAATAGTAGCTAAAACACCAGTTGAGGCGCTATCGTTGAGATTAATGAGATGCGTCACCAAAGTTGGAATTCGTTCTCGAACTGAAATAAGGACAAAAGTTGCTCGTGTTGTCGCAAAGAAATTCAACACCATTCGACTGAGGGTGAAGGCCTACATTCATTTATTGCTTTTTTTCTTGCAAATTTCGGCAAAACCGCATCATAACAATGTCATGCTACTAAGAGGTGTAGGATAGTAGAGGAGAGGGTAGCCCACATCTGGATGGGAAGAGCAATGAGGAGCATTTTCTCCCAAAGGAAATTACCACATCATTTAGCCGGGAATCAGCA
Source organism: Toxascaris leonina (assembly GCA_022844705.1). Classification (NCBI taxonomy): domain Eukaryota; kingdom Metazoa; phylum Nematoda; class Chromadorea; order Rhabditida; family Ascarididae; genus Toxascaris; species Toxascaris leonina. The sequence continues at coordinate 10,174 of JAARMF010005196.1, forward strand.
TCCACTCCAATTTTATACACACTCGAATTTTGCACCCCTCAGAAAACTAATGTGGCACAGCCATGTTAAACGTTAGATAGGAAATAAACACAGTCGATTCAGCTTACTAATTGACCTCACAACTATAAAAATGAGTTTTCAACGAGGAAATTATTGGAGTTCCGAGGCAATTTTTGAACTTTCAGTGGCGACCGGCCTATCAATATCTCCCTTCTTGGAAACCCCAAAAATACCCAAATTGTTAGAGATTAATAAATTTATTAGATAAGGAAAGAGGCTCATCTTGCATCGAAAGCGCAACATAATTTCCACGAAAATATAATATAAAAGCAATTGGACGAGAAGAGCTTACCATCAGCAGTATCTTTCAGAGTCGGCAGACCGCGTTCTGTGGCAGCGAAAGATTTCGATGGTTCTCGTCCTGTAACGTAAACTGTCGCGCCAGCTTTTCCCAATTGAAGAGCAATTCCTTTGCCCACCCCTCGCGACGCTCCAGTCACTAAAGCGATCCGTCCGGCAAGTGGCTTCTCGGAAGGTGTCTTCGAGGACATGGGTGCCACATACTGAAGATTCGAAACACTATTCAAAGATAATGAGGCTTTCCCGCATACATTCTAGAGGGATGCCCTATAGAACGCCCTTAAGTGCCCATCACCTCTCAGGCATTCTATAGAGATTAACCTATGGAATGCCCCTAAAGTATACCCCTTTCTTTACGGCATCGGCGAAGTGCTCTGCGAGATACGTTTTCCAACTGCAGGCCTTCCACGCTTTTCCAGCACCCTATGTTCCATAGTCGTAAGTTAGCATAGTCTTTCAAACTGCACGAATTTACTTGAATTCAACCACTTACTTTAGCCGTTCGTGGATGGACGCCGCTAACATTTTATTGACTAATGAATAAAAGTCTCACCCTATTAATAGATTATTTATCCCTTCTGAGGCAGACCACACTCCTTGCAGATGATTTTTCTAATCTTTATTAAGTCTTTCGAATCTTTTCTTCAGCAACAAAATATCAATTTGCAATCATCATAGTTAAATAGTAGGAAGGTACGAAGAAATTAAGCGCGAGTACGATTGCGCAACAAGGTGGATGTAGGAGAGCAAAGATGGGCGGCAGAGATGGCAAATTTATCAGTTAGAAAGCCCACTGCTGTGAAAAGAAGAAATTACTTAAGTGAGCTGAGCAATGCGAATTGAATAATAAGCCTTTATAGGGTTTTCGACGATTTTTCTTTGAAGTTTTCATGAGGTTCCTATTTAGCGAATTCCCATAAGTTAACATGACGTGCTTGCACTTGGAAGAACTTCTTCAACACCTTCCCCTTTAGCATCAATCTCATGGAAATCCATGCAGAACCTTTTCATGTGAATAATAATTCGGGTTATGAGCCTTAAAACATCAGAATCGAACGACTGCTGAAATTATGAGAATTTGTTGAATACTATGGATGCAATAACTATTCTTATTATCATAAAAAATACCCTACGATTAGGTTATCAGATACAATTCACTGAACCCGCTAGAAAGCGCTATGAGACCAATGCATTGAAATATTTAAGCAATACAAAGAGATACCCAAATTTCTTGAGACTAATTGTGTCATTCGTTGAGAACAATCCACCCAACCTAATTTTTATAGGTGTAAAAGCGCTACTCAATCATCAGATGCAATCTGAGAATTGCAAAAACTAAAATCAAGAAAGTGAACACTTCTGAGCGAACCTATGACTACAATGGATCTTACTCACTTTATTTTCTGAATCAAAATTGACCACGACTGATCTTCTTCTCGCACACCTTGGTGGCATGCGATTGTCTTGAAAACTTTCTTGTAGGGTGGGAGGGATGAGCAGGAAGGAAGGGGGGGGGGGGGNGGTTAGAGGGATATGAGCAGGGAATGTTAGTGTAATAACTTTATCACATTCCCCCTAGACCATACACGAACTTTTATATGCTTAAAATACTTCTGAATGCTTACAATTGAGATTGGCGTGCGTGATGTATTCGTGAGTAATTTTGTTATCGATAAAGCCGAAAGTGAACGCCAACAAGTATACGCAAAAGCACGTGTCGAAATCGGTAGCATTTCTGCTCAACACAACAGGCAAGCAATAATCACTTCGATCTGCAATGAATATTCTTCAAACGAAAACATGTTTTCCATACCTCTTACGCTTGTTGTCGTGGTATTTGCCAATCTTCACAATAAGGGCAGAACAAAGACTCACGACAGAACGGCAAGCCTCCTTGTGTGTTCGAGAA
>JAARMF010005198.1:0-12438 GCA_022844705.1 Toxascaris leonina
AATGGGAGTAATTATGCCTTCAAATAAATAAGAGTTCGATAAACTCTTTTAGAAATGTTGCTTCGATTCTCTACGAATATTTCACTCATTTATCATTGAGGAAATAGGCATTCAAAAAAAATATCACAACAATCTGTCATCATCGTTATTCGTTCAACTTTTACTACAAATAGTTTGTGCTAGAGAGATGAAAACGTCGATCGTATAACTAACCGTCTACACGCCTTTCAGAGATAAACTTATGAATGTTTGTGATGACGAGAATGATGTCCTCATGGGGAATAGCGCTTTCTTTGTTTTCTTTCGATGAATATCACGTCTTTGATGGAACACTTGCAGTATATTGCGACCCTTTGGGGATGCATTCGTTTGCTGATCGATTGTTGGGTCATCCAATAAAATGCAACTGCTCTTTTTCTCTAAAATGCAGTCTTTAAAAAGCTGAAAAAAAGCAACACTTAGGGTTGCAAGAAAAGAAATCAAAAACGCATTTCAAAACGATAATTTAGTGAATCTCATACCACACTGCCACAGATATCCTCAAAGAAAGCGAGCGAAATCACTAGCAGCTGTTGAGAATATGGGCACTCTTTTCTTCCCGTAAAAATATGGGCACCCTTTTCTTCGCATAAAAATATGGGCACCTATCCACAAGTACTGGGTATTATCCAAACAGATGCGCACTTACAGAAACATTTCACTGTAAACTAAATTAATGGATATTTGCGTTTATTTTGTATAGTCATTATACGACGTATCGAAAAAGACGTAATTATATATACGAATCTACCTGTTTGCTCAATCAAATTTAAATTGAATTCATCAACTTCCGAATCACATTCCCAGCTGATGAATTACCGCAGTTTGTGTTGGAGCTGTTGAACCTAATGAAGCTTGATTCAGCTTTGAAGTGACTCCCGAGTAAGAAATTTGATCTAAAGTGACATGGCTATCCTAAAGTTCATCTTATCTATTATGAAAAAATTGTGATAATTGAAAAAGAGAGGCAAGTAGATTTCCGCTTGAAAGACACAACGGGATGTCGTTCTCCGCTGGGATAGTTAGCGGATATGTTGCTCTCTTCGTTGGTCTCAACTTCTCACAAAGCGGAAATGTCACAACAATAAAATTCACTGATAGGAATCTCTACCGCATCCCAACACTCCAAAACTTGCTTGGATTCTGAGGAGGGCGACGAGTGGAGATAGAATTCTCTATGTAAGCAACCAAAAAAAGGATTGAAAAGTAGAATCAATTGGTAATATCAGTGAATTAGTAAGCAAGGTTTTCTTCTTCCATCTCATAACGTTTTGATCCCCTTCCCCCTTCCCCTGTGAAAAGATGAAGTTTGCACTGAATATACTAATAATAATAAAATACGACAAATGAACATTGCCACTTCGTTCACCAATCGAACAGCTAAAACCTTCACAGAATTGAAATGCATAATGCATCACTGAATAAATACAAAGCACTTAGCAAAGTGATTAATGACTACTATTTATGAGGAGAACACTTTAAAGGCGACATTAAAATCTTGAAGCGTTTCAATCCTCAAATCTTTCTAGACGTCATAAATAATAGTCTTTATCCTAGGGTTTTAGTTATTTGATGAAAACATCGTCTACTGTATGGGCGATGTCGCTCATGATCACAATGAAGCGGGGAGTGTCGCTTAGCAGATGTAAAGCTACGAGCGATTTAAAAAAAAAGGAAGAAGAGAGGGATTTGCTCGAAGACAGATTTTTTCTCCGGTAAATCCCACTCATCTTATGCTTAACAATTTTGAAGAAATAGTCAGAAATCTTTGAGGGAATAGTCAGAAATCTTCGAGGGTTTTAAACTAATGGCTTTATTCTATTAATAGCTGAAATTTCCACGGTTGATCTCGGACGAATTGGGATAATCTCTTCTGAAAGAAATGCTATACATTTCTCTAGCTCTTGTAATCTCTTTTCTCCAACATATTTACCTATATGTCTTTTCCTTCAGATGAGTGCAATAAATATATGAATAAATGAAAGAACGAGTTTAATTCTTATAAAAGGATAAGTCCGTAAGTGGTATTCAATATGGGAATTATGTATAGGTGCTGAGAAAATTTTATTACTTACATGAAGAAGAGACGGCGTCAAAAATTTGTCGCAAAAAGAAACCCCACAGTGAATTTGGGGCGATGCCTCTGATGAGCGGAATAAAATACTGCGCAAACTTTTATTCGCTCGCGCTCAGTATGGGGCTGACCATCCTACTTTGCACCTTCTCCTTTGCCTCCTCTTCCCTTCCCTCTTCCTTTCATCCTCCTCCTCCATCTTTTGCATTTTCAGCTTAAGGCTTTATAAAAGACATTTCAAAAATATTGCGCATGCAAGTCTTTCTCATTTAATATGATCGATCGCTGTGTAAATTCATGATTTGCACACTACCACACCAAAGCAAGACCCCAATAGGTTTACATATCACTCATGGTTCTGGACTGCAACGGTTGATTGTTAATGAAATTCAATAGCAAAGTTTACAACTAGCTGAACCTATCATTCTCAGCTGTTCATTCCATTAAGCAGAGGAAAAAAGTTTTCTTTCATATTACATTAAAAAAAAGAAGATATTGAGGGGAGAAATTTGTCGATTAAACCACCGCATCGACGTGGGGGAACAAGAGGGGGAGGGGGAAGGGAGGACAGATTCATGCAAATTGCTTAAATAGATTTAAATTCGCAATTGTCTCACAAATGCGCCGTGTTATATCTAAATGAAACTGGATACAATCCACTATTTTATTTCAACTGGATATGCCACTAGAAATAATTGTCGCTCTCAGACGAAGTATATAGACTTCAGCGATAAGACAACAATATAAGCAATATTTAGAAGTATTCGAAAACAATATCCTCAGATTCTTTCTTTTGCTTTCCGATTTACCTAATATGTAAGTAAGAAAGTAGAATAATTTCAGGTGATGCCTTATTATTAACAATGGATATCATCATTGCTTCTTTTGATTCGATGTCAGAGGTTAATATGGTACGTATTGATGGAATAACTTCATAGGCGCATCACCAACTGGTGATTCCAAGTCATATTCGTCCCTCGGAAAGCAATGAGCCTTTAAATGCGCAGAAATTGTGTAGCAGTAGAGAGTGTTTTTGTAATACGATCTTCTGCCTGAGTGATAAATAATCATTAACAAATTCGCCATCGAAATACTTACCGTCACAAGTGGATAATGCTATATGAAGTTGCTAAAGATTAGCTTTAAATTGAGCTAATTAATGTGCATGAGTGAAACGAATTAAACTGCCAGCTGAAGAATTAAACTGAAGAATAGCTGCTTAGATGATATGTACGTCAGAACTGAAATATATGATACCACCGTTAGAGTAACCGATACCGCTAGAAAAACGGCTGCTTTTTCCGTTCCGTTAGTGAAATCATTTTGTTGGTTAAAATGGCAAATGCTTTAAATTATTCCGATGACGAATTTTTCATCCGTTAACTAACTTCTTGCTTTAATGCCAAATTTAAACCAAGAAGTTAGCTAATGCTGAAAAATGGCAAACGGCTGACAAAATCAATCCCAAAAGTTCTGTCCTACAAAATATGTTGTTATGCATTATCGGAATATATTACTTGCAATCGATGTGATGAATAGGGCGTATTTCTTCTCACTACTATCTGTTTTTCAATTTCCATCAGAGGGAAAATGCCATCAGAACTTTCTTATCTCCTCGAAAAAAAAAGAAAAAGAAAAATGAATAAAAATAAATAAATAAATAAATTCACAATTACCAGATTGGAGTCTTTTCGCATCGCTATAAAGCTATTAGGGAGTCTATCTTTATAGGATTATACGGTAACGATGTATTTACACCAATATTGGCGTGACGAACGACTATCATGGTCACCGCATATCAACATCGACGATATGACGCTATCTGGGGAATTCTCTCAGTACGTCATCATTGACGTAAAAGCATTCCACGTTTATCATTTTTCTTGCTCAACACCATCGTCGCTTCATTCATTCAATCAAAATAATCAACTGACAAATATACTCCTCTATAAACTCTCATACAAACACATAAAGATATAAAGGCAGCTGTAGTTTCGTCGATTCCCTTATTGATGCAACTGACAACCATACCCACACATGGCTGTTGTGATCAGTTTTTTGGAACGCGTTATGGTCAGCCTTCTAGCGATCTATAGGGAAATCAACCGGGAGTCGAAACCAGCTCTATCTTTCATAATTTTCATACTTTATTTTATTTCATTTCATAATTCTTATTTATCTTATGGATCTACTTTTTAAATCTCATATTTTTCACAAACGTTAAGTCCTCATATCATTTAAAAATCTTATTTATTATATCTTTTTATAATTCGTTTATTAAATTCCAACGTAAATTTTCAGTAAGTTTAACCCTTGTAGATCTTTTATGCATGTGATTCATCCAGTATCTTCCCCATGGAATCGCTTCCGATGCTACAAAAAATAACCACACAGATAAATCATCGCCCATCCGCACAAATTTTTTCACCTCTAAATAAGATTCGCAATCGAAAGCATTAGATATAAGGGCCAAACGAGTCTTATACAATGATACATTATCGCCTGGCAACTTCAGCTTGTGATTTAGACCACCCAAAAACCATTTTCTGGGAAAACAGTTAGCGATTGGTGATAAAAAATAAAGATTCAGTAGCAATTTATATCATAGCTATTCGTAGAGCTCTCATGAATTTCTTTTACTTATCTTATCGTGATATAGGCATAACGGCACTTAATCTTTTCACCAGTATAACACTTGTGTCACATTACTGCTTATCAACCCGTTTACGTATTAGCGTTATCAACCGGAGCGATAAGTTTGGGTTTTTACCTGAAAAATCCACGCTGTCGCAGCTGATATCTTGCTTTCATGAATGGCACTTCGCGATAAATAAAAGCCAGCATGTTGAGGTGGTTTATATTGATTACGCTAGTGCCTTTGATACGATCTGCCACCAAAAACGGTTGATAAACTTAACGGTTATGGAAAATCTGGTGAACTTTTGAAATGGCTAAGATCTTTTTTATCACAACGAGAGTTTGTGGTAAAAGCTGGTGAATGCTACTCACAGCTTCGCATTATTACAGCTGAGTTCCACAGAGAGCATACTTGACTGTTTACTCTTTATTATTTATGCAAATGATTTAACTAATGGTTTGTCGACTTCATGCAGGCTGTTTGCGGACTACCTTAAGATTTATCGCTCACTTAGCAACCCTGCTGCGGACTATTACGAGCTTCAGAAAGACCTTATATACGTATAGAACGTTGGTCGCAAATTTGGCAGTTGCGCGTATCCAAGTCTCCTTCATATGAAATTTCATCATGATTGCCCTCTACGTCTAAATGGGAGTAAGCTTTGCACGCTAGATGTTATCAGCGACTTAGGTCTGCATATCAGTTCAAACTTCAAATGGATTTTTCACTGTAGGGAAATAGCAAGAAAAGCATCACGAGTAGCTTATTGTACACTAAGTTCGCTGGAACATCCGTGCATTGAACACTACAGACTTGCTTTTATTGTTTATTGCGGCCATCTTCTCGAATACTGTGCTCAGATATGGTCACTGTGCACTGATAAAGATGCTGAAATGATTGAAAGCGTGCAGAGGCGATACACAAGGTCTGCTTTTCGCAAGGCCTTTCCTGATTCCATTATTCCTTCCTATCCCGAAAGATTACAGATTCTTGGCCAGAAAGGTCCGAAGTACCGACGACTTGAATTTGATCTCCACTTGTGCTTTAAGATAATGAGTGGACTGCTGCGATAGCATCTTTTCGTATACCCCATTCAAAACACATTCCCGATTTGATCGTTTTCAGCTACAACATAGATTTTCGACCAAAATGGGTATATTATGTTCATTTTCTTTTCGGATCATTCGGGTATGGAATCAACTACCGGCTGATATTGTGGAAGCTAGTAATCTCAATACTTTCAAAGCGAAACTAGCCCAGTTTAACTTATCGTCCTTGAGCGGAGTAGACAGCCAACCGGTATGCTTGCTATTAATATTTGTATCGTCTCGGTTTGGCCTTCTGTCAGCACTGCCACGTTGATGATGCTTGAATGATTTCATTTTTGTTCTTCTTTATGATTAGATAGCAATGCGAGTGAGTGAGTGGAAAAAAGGCGTTTGGGGGGAAGGGGCCGGGGGCGAAGAGGTGAATTGGAACTAGCAGGAGGAGTGAGACTGTAAAAACCATCCGCATTAAAGTTTAGTCAAATGTGCATAGGTTTCTGCAAGTTCCAGTGTAAAAGGCTTTGTCATTCGACTCTGTCGAAAAAAATCATTTATGGGCCATCATTCCCTCCCCCCCCCCTTCCCCTCCCCTGCCTCCCCTCCTAAAAAAATTCTGATGTGATAACGTTTTTATAGCTGCTTGTTTTGGTTTAAAATCATTGGCCATTGAAACTAGAACTATGATTATCGGATCTTAAAAAAATGCTCGAGAGGTTTTATTTTAGACATATTTGGGTGCCGGACACTTTTCTCGCCAATGACAAACAATCATTTCTACATGATGTGACGGAGAAAAATAAAATGATTCGATTAACACGAGATGGTCGTGTTGCATACGGAATGAGGCTGGTTTTTTGTCTATCAATTATCGATCGATGGTAATAGCTGAACATCATCACTTTTGCAACTATTTGAATTTGACTCCTGTTCGGCTACGGCTTTAGCTCTGACAACGAATTTGGAAGAATCGAAAATATCTCCTGCTTCAACGCTAAATGAAATATGACTAGTAGGCATCGAACCCTGAAGATCATCTGATCAGAATAAGGTAGCGAAAGGGAGGGGGGGGGGGGGGGGGGGGCCTNAGGGAGTTGGAATTTTTCATTTTACAAGAAAAAAAAGATTAGAATCTTAATGAGGGTCCTCAAACTAACCACTACACTCTTCATCCAAAAATTTCTAGTAGTGGTGAAAAACGACAATCGTTCATGCTCAACAATTATTTGTTGACAGACACAAAATGTATTCCAATGGGGGTTTTTTGCTGTCGAGAGCTGAGGATAAGTGCTCAATTTTGTTTCGTTGTGGATAGCAGCTTATGGATCGCTTTTCAAGAAAGAAAAAAAGAATGGAGACCACCAACGGTGCTCAATAAGGACAAAAAAGATGATCGATGAATTTCAGGTTTACATCAACACTCGCTTGTCACATGGATCTTCGCAATTATCCACTTGATTCGCAAAATTGTACAGTTGAAATTGAAAGTTGTAAGTTCAATTGATCAAAGATCAAAGCGCTAAAATTCAAAATACTCTCACTCAACTAATCTCAAGTCGATCCGCGATTAATCAGTTACTATCGATTGATAGTGTAAATATTCCTTAAACGGGTGAGGGGGAGCAAAATTAGTCATCACCGAATTTGTTTTTCACTTAATGATCAGCCGCATGGAATTTTAGCCAATTATTCCCCCTCTGTCTCTTTTTTTGTCCTCTAGCTTTTCCTCGTATATGCAGTAACTAAAAAGTTTTTGTATATCTGAAACCATCAAAAATCAATGCTGATAATCTATATCTGCTGGGGTTTTGAGAATGAATTTTGAACGAGTATTTAAACAATAGTGAATAGCATACATCTATATTGAAGCAATAAATCTCAACGAAAGAATATGTGCGGAAATAATTTTGACTTGTAGATGGTTATACAACATCAGAAGTGTTGATGAAATGGAATCATCCATTCGCTGTACATGGCGTCGATCGTGCCGATGTGCCACAATTCGAAATACTTGGATTTCAAACTGAGGATAGTATTGTAAGCACTGCAACAGGTATTCGCCAAAAATTTAATCCTCTTCTATTCTCACTAATTTTCTTTCAATTAATTTTTTTTTCTTAGAAAATTTTAAGACATTGACAAGTTCTTTATCTGATCTAGTAATCGTTTATTGAAGGAGAGTATCTAATGGAGAGGTGGACGAGCCGCCTATCGAATGAAAATTTGTAAACTAGCTACTCAATTGTGCAAGTAATTTTCTTGTCGTGTTGCAATATATCCCAACTAAATGTTCATATTTATGAACGTTGTTCAATAGTATACGAAGAGATGGATAAGTGTGTTGTGTTAGATTCATTGCGATAGAACTCATCAACATTCTAACGAGCAATGCTCCACATCGGTCAATATGCGGTATCGTCGATGCGTCCCTAAGAGAGTAGCCGCGGTGAACGGCTTAACGTAATCAAACGTTGGCTTGTGAGGGAATGCTAGAGCGTATCCATATGAGTGCCTAAATAGAAAAAACATTCTCAATGGATCGATACAAACTCGCTAAAAAAAACATTTGTAGTCGTTGTTCATACGCAGGAAAAAAACAACTCGTCCACTCACATTCCTCTCCATAGTGAAATTGAATGTGAGGATGTTATATGAGTGTCACTTATTTGAAAAAAAAAAGACATAACGGTAACACATGAGGCACAACTTGGAAAGTGGAAACCAACGATAAAGGTCACCACTAAAATGCGGATGAGACCTTTGCTTCTTTTCGTTGACCTTTATTGTAGCAATTTTTTAAAAATAAAATACACATATATTGTCTAAATGGGCAATTATTGTTTGATTAGCAAGGAAAACTTCATACCTAGACGAAAATGAACCCGCAATCATTCGCTTTCTGATTGAATGCTTTACCAACGATCTACTGCGGAAGATTTCATTTGTTATTATTTCTTGTTTAAGAGGTGTTTTATAAACTCTGCTGGAAAGGCTTTGCAAATTATGCAAGAAATGCGTTATAATTGCTTTTTTGCTGAGTGTTGTGCGATCGTCAGCAGAGTTTACTAACTTCGAAGAATATGCTGAGAGATGTTTTAAGGAGAGAAAAAAATTCAGCTAATGATCTTATCTAAAACAAAATCGTGGATTGGTAGACATTGATATTATAAGGCCGAAAGAGTGGCAATATCTTGTAGGAAAACTAAAATTATGGCAGAAGAGAGGAAGCTTGAATTCAGAAAATTCAAATATACAAGAGGAAGGCATGTTTGGATTTAAATCAACCGACTCGAAATGTGTTTTTCGTTGTTTACAAATTCAGAATTTTGTTGTGAATAAGATCATTAGTTAGGTCACTTTCCTCTCGTCGTCAAAATTCTCTCAGCATGCTTAAGATTAGTGAACACTGATGAAGATCATCTAACCCCCCGAAAGAAAGTATTTGTTATGCATTTTCGCATAATTTGCAAAATCTTTCAAGCGTTATTTATAGAGCACTGCCTAAGTAAGAAGTAATAATCAAATGAAATGTTCCGCAATAGGTCAGTAGTAAAGCAATCCACTGGGAAAGCGAATGTTCGCGACTTTATCTTCGTCTACGAACTAGTTTCATTTGTTGCTCACCTCTATTCATCATAGCTCATTAGCTTTTTTTTACGCTTCAAAGTTGTTTATACTCTTCAGGTGCATATCAGCGTCTTTCATTGGTATTTCAATTGAAACGAAGTGTTGGGTATTTTGTCTTTCAAACCTATTTGCCTTGTATACTCATTGTGATGCTCTCATGGGTCAGCTTTTGGATTAATCATGAAGCAACGTCGGCTAGAGTCGCACTTGGTTTGTCTTTTTTTTCGGATTGAACATTTCCTGAGCACTTTTTTTCCACAAATTTCCAAATTCTTCGAACAAGATATCATTTTCCTTTGAAAAATTTTATTGAGCGCTTAAAATTAATAAGTTATTATGAGGTAAATTAAGGACATAATGCAATAAAGAACCACTATTACGACTCTTGATACATTCGAAAGTATTTCAAGGGGGTTTCGTTATCAAATGGCAGAAATTTTAGATGAGTGTTGAAAAGGCGGTCTCGACAATCTCCTCGTTCGCTTATGCTTTACTCTATCCATCGTCATCTTCTTCTATGACTATGCAATAAAATGTAGTACGAGGTCGTAAGCGGTGAAATTCTGTCACCTTTCAGATCAAAATTCGGTGGATACTTCATATATTAATTTTTAAAAGTATTATGAGCTTTTCAGCTTCTCATCCGATTTTATTCAATTTTCAGGGATCGTATTCCTTCATTGGAATAACGATCACTGTTTTTTTAAAACTTTCTGAGCTTATTCTACAAAGATTTTTTAAGGAATTACAACAGTGCTTACAATGACGACAATTAGCACGGGCGTTCGTCAGTCGTTGCCTCGAATTAGCTATGTGAAAAGTATTGATATTTATTTGGTAAAAATATTTATTTCTTCATTGATTTTGATATTCAAGTATTAGGAATTACTTAGAAATACATTTAATGATAGTGCAAAAGTAAGCCACTTTGAGTGATTAGTTTGTTTATCTATAAATGTAAAAATTCAAGTGAACGCTGGCGCATTAGAAGATCTATGAAAAAGGGACGTTGTTGTTCAGTGGATTAACGGTGATGAAAGTGAGTCCACCTGAAGATGGCAATTTCAAGATTGAGAATATGCGCTCTGTTCTGTCACTCTTTTTCCCCCATTTAGTTCTATGAATGTGCTTATATCAGAAACGGAAATTCGCAAAACTTTTGGAGGGACTTCGATGAATGTTGTACTAGCATGGAACTATATTTCTACTCCGTAATTTTTGAACTCTGCGAGCGCTCATACAAGGGCTAGAGCAAAGTGGAGTTGGCGGGTGGTAGACGAAGGAGGGGGAGGGAATGGTCATACTGAAATGCGCCAAAAAATACGAGATGAAAGATTAAAATTTCATATTATTATAGGTGATGTGTTTTGTATTTGTGTTCGCAGCGTTATTGGAATATGCGGCTGTGAATTATTCATATTGGGGAGGACGAGCAAGGCAGCATGAGATCGCTGANNNTTTTGGAGGGACTTCGATGAATGTTGTACTAGCATGGAACTATATTTCTACTCCGTAATTTTTGAACTCTGCGAGCGCTCATACAAGGGCTAGAGCAAAGTGGAGTTGGCGGGTGGTAGACGAAGGAGGGGGAGGGAATGGTCATACTGAAATGCGCCAAAAAATACGAGATGAAAGATTAAAATTTCATATTATTATAGGTGATGTGTTTTGTATTTGTGTTCGCAGCGTTATTGGAATATGCGGCTGTGAATTATTCATATTGGGGAGGACGAGCAAGGCAGCATGAGATCGCTGAATGGCCTGTTAACGGCACTCGTACAAACTATCGTGATAAAGAGGACACTGAAGGAGCAGTCAACCTCACAGAATGGGGAGTTCCACAATCGATTGTTGAGGTAATAGTGATGTTAATAATAATTATTAAGTAATTCAGCCATCACTGTGCATGCCGATGAGCAGTTCGAATCAGTTGATGGCTTTATATATCATGTATATTATATATATATATATATATATATATATATATATACGCAACCAGTTTATTGTAACATTCAACACCATCAAGCCATTTCAGGGATTGTTCTTTAACCTTTGGTTTTAAAAGAATGAAGCCTACACAAAATTCCTTAGTTTTTTTTTTAAATAAAATTTCCACAGTGTCATATAACCCTTAACTTTGAATCTGAATAAGTTTTTTCTGAAAATTAAGGCTTGTGAGAACTCGTGATCTATTATGATCTATTATTCATGAGTATGTGATCTATTATTCCTTATAATCATTGACACTTTGAAGCACCTTTGATGCGGCCTTTAGAAAGACGTTGACCGCCAATCGAGTGCTGACCAGCTGGTTGATGTATCAGCTCGCAAGCGACCACCTTCTCCTCTACCATCGTTGATTGGTGGTGGAGAAACAACGGATCTTGACTCACCCGATTATCCACGCTATAACACCACCCAGCAATCCAGCAATAACAGGCTGCGATTTCGGCTAATTAATGTTAGGTAGGAAGGGTTTACCTGATAAACGTTCGAGAACTTAATTCACTTAAGCTACGATTTATACTTCTATGTATTTTAGCATGTTTATATTTATGTATTTGTTGAAGGAGGGAGAAACTGAACAGTTCCACAGTGAGCAAGATTTCGGTGCAGTTATTGTGTTCGATTAAGCTGAATGAGTCAGTGAACAAAAATCTTCAGCTGCTTCGTTGTTATGGAAATGCGCAAACATCGCAATTTTTCGTCAGTTAGTCCCAAAGAGCAGCTAGCTAATTTGTTTTCTTTTCGAATAGTTATGCAAAGGTCAAGAAACGACAAATGAAGCGTCAACACTGCAAACAAATCACACAATCACACTATAGCCATCTATCTGTATGGCATTCGCATCGTTTTCAGAGGGAAGCGTAGATGTGTCGCCACTCGCAGCAATCCATGCAGTCAAAGCATTAAGATGAGTGTGCATCGTTTTGGGCAAAGGGCACGTGCCGCTTTCCCGTCATTTCGAGTTCGTGACGTCAATGTCATCGACAAAAATTCACGAATTATATTTCCTG
>JAARMF010005202.1:0-12427 GCA_022844705.1 Toxascaris leonina
TGCGATTTTAGAGCTATTTGGTGAACTTAGAAAATGCTCGCATAACCGAATCTCAACGACTATAAATGTGCTCTGTGCGGTTTGTGCCGCGATGAGTTGAGGACATATCCCGTCTGGCAGCTGTGAGTAGTGGTGCCTCGCTCGAGGTAACTTATCTACTCGTTGCCAATAAATCTTGCGTCACTGGAAAAACATCGTCTTTTCCAAGTTATTATTGCCATATGCGCTAATTATACGGCTACACACATTTCAGCTATTGAGAAAATTTCGCATAGATTTGCTCAAGTTCAATCACTATTTGATTCTTTCACCGTAATTCGCCCCCAGTAGGAGGCATTCATCATAAAACTTTAGTTACTTTCGTCGAGGTGGGACGTAGGGCCTCACAATGTTGCAAGGTCGACAATCTCATACTAACATAGAATAAGAATGAATTTGTCGAATTGTTTTCTTTTTATCGCCTTATAACGTCGCTTTTTGAAAAAAAGTGGTGCGGAAGTATCCTTTGATGACAATTGCACGTATTGCTAATTGCTAGTATATGTATTGATCCGTTTGTTGCTTTATGTGTAGATTGCTGAGGTCGAAACTTACTGCATTTACCTTGCATAAAGCGTCCCTTCAAAGATGCTAAACCACTTTTCGGCGGTGCTAATGTACAACTGTCCATAATGAGGGCGCAGTTAATCCCGAAACGATTTCCATTCATCTGCCGTTTTCGGATCGAGCGGCTTTCCGTCTAATCAACAATTCAACACCACACCGTAGTTAGCGCCCCCTCCCTTTAAATCTTTCGTTTGAGCGTGTTGACACTTTCAGAGACCACAGTCTTGCAGTTACATATTTTCCGAGCTTTGCAGCGCCCTCATTATAGCCCTTATTTTCAAAGCGAATGTAGCCTTCTTCTATTTATTGTTAATGGTGAGCAAAAAAGCCTTGTATATCCTTTCTCTCTCTCTTCTTCCCCCCGCCCCCTCTATCCCCCAGAAGATTGCCTTGGCATTAAAAAACCAATGGCACAGAGGTGTAAGGCAGTGGCAACCAATGGCACTCATTTTAACAGCGACGTATAGCGTCACGCTGAAAATAATATTCAGATTGCGTCCACAACTTCTATCACATTGGGGAAAAGGTCCCTTTAAGGAGAAGTTTGGTACACCCCTAATTTGGCCCTATTTTTGCCCCGTCAAGGCCTTCTTTGTTAATCTTGATAAATAGCCAGTCATATTCCAATAGATCGTTGCCTGTAATGAAATTTCGCTCACATTTGAATAATTCCTTTGTTTGGAATATTGCGCTCATCACTGAATCGTCATCAGATACAAGATATGGTGTTGCATTCAGTCGGTACTCGCCGTCCCTCATATCACTTTTGTCCTTGTAGTGATATTCAGCAATATGTGTTTAGTCGTTATCTCAAAGAATTGTCATAACAGTGAGAACCGAGCTCAATTTTACGCAGAACGGACGAAAAGCTGATAAGAATGAAAAATATTGCTTTCACATTTGAATTGCAGTTCGATTTTGTTGGCCAGATTTATTATTTCTGAAATGTGTAAATGCAATGTCGGGAACGTCAAAAGTATCGGTGAGGAGTTAGACATTTGAACAAACTGTAGCACTACGTGATCCTTTTTCAAGAGGGTTCATCGAGATTGTTTTTTATCGACAGATCCATGTGCCAGTTCGATGCAAGAGATCCTGCAAAGCCTGTGTAATCGAATCGGTTAGAGTGAAATATATATGCTAGCTTATCCTAAGAGCTGGGCTTTCAAGATTTGGCTTCGATTTCAGAAGATTTTTGCATTTATAAAATGAGAATTTTGTATAAACGTGTTGATGACTCGAAACGTTTACTAGTGCTAGATGAATTTGCCAATAATGGAGCAAATATGATGAACCACTTATAAAAACTTTTTGATGATTTAGTCTCGAGTCCGTTCCATTACTTGAGGTGCTCAGATAGACACAGCGATGTGTTGACACGGTTAAAGATGATGTAATAAAGACCGCCCACATCACATGAGGATAAAAACGACACCACTAGTCGGATGGATGGTAACTAAAACTACGAGGCACTTGAAAGGGAGCATCCACTCGCCTTTCCGAATATCGATGAGGGAGCAACAGCGACGATTCCCACTAAGCGAAGACCTCCGATAGTCGCCCTTTCTAGCGGTCGTTTATTTACACTATCCAGTCTCGTCTACCTTCACGGTTTTGTGTAACACTGCTTCTTCCGCTCTGTTCGGCTTAACAGAGTGTTAGCTGATACCCTTGTATCCGTCGTTTCCTAGAAACCGCATTGGATGTGGAAAATTGCGACACGTCTATCAAACGCTCGCTCAAAATGCGGCTTTTGAAATGTTTAAAGCTACTAACGTGTTCAAGCCATCTAAATGCGAAAACCGAGCTATCTGAGTAGCGTAGAGTTTTATGGTTAGATTTGAAGGTGTGGAATGGAGTAAAAAATTCAGTTGCAACGAGTATAATATCGTCATAATAACCACAGTAACTTTAAAAAAGAGCACTACTTCTTTCAAAAAAAGAGATTAAGCTCAGTAGCTGTGGACAGACAATCTACTGCAGATAACGCAGGCATAACCATGTGCTTTTATTTATATGCAAATTTCAGTTTACTATACTCAAATGCTCATTCGTACGCAACAGTGCGATTAAACCAGTGCAACAGATGACACAAAGAGTAGTGTTCTAATGGGTGATTAATGAGTTTCCAGAGAGAGCCAAAAGACCGTTTTCATATCGAAATACGTAACCGACTGGTGAAAAGGAAATGATGCGAACTGAAATCACCTTGAACCGAGGCGATATTTATGAGACCCTTTAGTAAAGCTGCTCCAAACAGTGAAGTATCATAGGGCGCATGTTATTGACCTTAACTAACAGGCTAACGTTCGTAACGTCATAACGACACATTTTGCTTCTTTTTGTAGCACTAGCTTCAGCATGGTACAAAACAGCTTCATTAAGTCAACGAAGGCCACTTCATGGCGATCGTTCCAACGTTCTATTTCACTTTTGTTATCCAGTGGGAGGGACTCGCCACGAAGCAACCTCTCTCCTAGCATCATCACTGTGGAAACATGTAGAAAATTAGTTTCTTTCACCCCTGTGATGCCTTCATCGCATGCCTATTACAAGCTACTACATAGCGGTCGTCGCATTTGCTTGATTGAAGTGGAACAAAACGAAGATGTTAGCCTTGACTGTGAGATGACTAATGTTTTACTTCACATAATGCGGCCCTTTACTTTCTTCTGCCACAGGCATAGCATTAGCATAAAGTGATATTTTGTTTTGCTCCTTTTCATTTGCTACTTCAGATGCTTTAACGCCCCATTTATTGCATTATTGCTCTTCAGACGTTCCTTTCAAAACTTTCGGGCCTACATGTCACCTTCACTCTTTCTGCTATCGTCCACCGTCTAAGCAGCCAAGGCATACCTGCAAATTAACTCAATTACATTTTCTTTGCTTTCCCTTGGTTCCACCACATGGAAAATCTGAGTGGTTTCTTTATCTCGGTCACATAGGATTGAAATGTTTGAACTTCATAGCTACGAAATTTGGTGCTAAGACTCGCACAGCGTTCTTCAGAACTTCTCTCACTTCCCTTGGATGTGTTATTTGATGACACATTTCAACTCAGAAAATTCCCATGCTCACAGTGTGAGTCGAGTTCCATCTCTCCTGATCAATAGTGATCGCACAGTGAAACTGATATATCAGAAATTGTTTGATGCATTCGTTGAATACTTAGAAAATTCGTCCAGAGAAAGAACAATCGTAATCGGTTCTGATATTTTATTATTCGGTTTATAGGTGACAGAAGGAATCTTCGAGATGCTCCGTGATTGGTTATTTGATGCTATTGTCTGAGTGGCTGCAACGCTATCGAGAAGAGTTCTCAATGTGTTTTCAAACACTCTGCACTCAACTGTTGGAGCAAGTTTCTTGTTTAACGGTTGCTTCAGAATTTGATACAAAAAAGATCACATCCCATATGAATCATTCAAAAAAAAGCATTCACAATTGATTCATAGTGGAGCAGACTTTGCCGCTATTCAAAGCAGGGAAAACGAATCCAATAAACAGCATAAGTGATATGAAGTGTGGTCTTGCTAGGATATTGTAAAGGTTTGCTGCCGTCCAAGGCAAAAAAGTTTTTCCCTGAGAAGATACTGATTCCTCCGGTCAATGTCGTAGATAATTTTTGCGCGGTTTTTCTTTACTTTTATGCCGGCCCTGCGTTCACCTCTGTACCTACGCAAAATAAGAGTAGTATCTTCTGTATCGGCACATATTTATGCAAAATTGCTCACAATAAGGATGCATAGGATACGGCAGTTCATTGTCGGAGATGGAGATGCAAAAGAAATCGCTTCACCTCCGTCTGAAATAAGGCGAATGGTCTTAATTAAAGTCTGTTTTTACGGTTATAATTTGGGTGCAATTGTATCAATCTGAACAAGACGATGACAAGCGTTTATATGAGCCTGTAGCAACTACACTCTGTGAAAGCAGCGCACTATCTGGATATAGCTTTCACAAGCTATTTCACCCACATAGGTTGAATCGACATTGCGAGTACTTTGAAATTTGTGCAAGAAATTTGAATAGTGCTGATGTTCTAGCCGAGGTTCTTGATTATTACAATGTTGTTGCAGGTTTTCTCTTCTTAATGCATCATATCAAAACGGTTTTCTAGAACTCATCTTTCCAAAGCTCATCCATAAAAAACTCAGTTCCATATATTGAAATTATGTGTTAAATTTCGTAGTTGCAGAATTTTTCTCCCATGACAAGAAATGCGTCGTCGCAAAGCACGCATGCTTACGTCTCGACCGATTGGTTACAGTAATGCAGTTCTGCAAATTTGAGGTTGAAAAGCGTGAAAACAATCGTTGCATTATTGAAAGATGCTTTATACGCGTGTCTGCTTGTAATACATTTGTGCGATCGGTTGCATCTGTGCTGCTCACAAACAAATATACATCTTGCCCATCCCACTCGTCACCCGCGTTCTCAAGTGGTCTCCTCTTTTTGTTTTGCGCAAGAAATATTCTTCGTTTCTGTATCTATTCAGCACTCCGATTGCACATATATAAATTCTTGGAAATGCAATCAATTCTAACGACAGGTGTGATTTGTAAAAAAGACAAATGTTATTGTAAGACGTTTTTGTTACGCCTAAACCTGCTGTAGGCATTAGATTCGGATGTCATGATTTTGAATCTAACAGTATTTTTTTCTGAAGTCATCATTCACGAAGGAAGCTTCATTATCCAATGCTAATGCGTAGACACTTCCTGTCAAAAAAAAAAAAATCCACTGCGATTTATATATTTGTGTGCTGTAATTCCGCCTCATTCGTGCTTTAATTGTAATACCCAAATGTAATCACCTACATTACCTGCTGTATATTCATGTGTTATAATTTTCGCAGTTATTAACTTACAAGTGCTTTTATGTCTGCATGATGCCAACAGAATTGTTATATTATAAACTCAGGAAATTCCGGTCGCATAGGTGTTGTTTTCTTAGTTGCTCATTTGCTTCAAATAAAATATAGTGTTATAGTGGACAGAGTCTTCGAATCGGATGTTTAAAGAAGGTTCGTGGAGAATGCAGACAAACATCTGATTACAGTCTATATCGACATCAAAACCGATCTTAGCGCTATGCTGCCATTTTATTGGTACGTATCTCTCCTTTCTCAAAACACCTTAATTCTAAAACACCTTTCTCTTAACAAATTCTAAAAACGAGAAAAATCTATGATTCCATGCTTTGTTTGCTCAATCTTCTTGGAAGGAAAACTACTGAATGCATTGTTTTTGTGGAAATTCACGAAGAATAATGTGAAACCTTTGTAAAGCCACCGACGCGCACCATATGTAACCCAACAAGCAGTGTGTGCCGAGATAAGGCGCTACATATTAATCAAATATTAATTTCGAGTAGTTAACTACATGCTGCCCAATCAAGTATTCATTTCTGGAGCAGACTATTGGTGATAGTTGTGCATTAATATGAGGAGTGTAGAGAAAGTATAGTATTAAAGGAGACGACACTTGTCGATGCGACTCGGTGATCAAATCCGCCTTCTCGAAGCATCTTTCATTGGGCCGCATTTTGCGTATTTTGCATGTGATCATTCTTCTTTAAGTAAGGCGAACATGTGCCCTTCCCATTTTTAATGATCGCATCATCTTTTCTATGGCTGTGATGCCGCAGTTGTCAGCATCGCTTCTCGCATTGAACCTGCTCACCTACAGCAACGCATTCAACTCAATATTATTATGCGTCGTAGCACCTCGTCCATAACAAACACCTCTCTCCCTCCCATAAAATTACGTTTTAACACTCACAGACCGTCTCATTTAGCCAAAATTAGTGCAACTGTGGAGGTCTGTTTTACAACTCGCTTGTCTCGAATAACGTCGATCACTGTCGTCCATACGACCACTTTTTGCTATGATTAAAAAGCGATAAATAATTTAGCTGCTTCTCAAATAACAGATAATAAACGTGGTCCAGTGGATAGACCTATATGAAAATAGCATTCGTTGGGTAACAGCCGATTTCAGCCCTCGTTTGAGTTTCTCCCAATCTATAATTCAATGAGCAGCTGATCTGTATTTCTTACAGAAAGTGTGTAGAAATTATTAGTGAGAATACGACGAACGTTTTAACTCGTACCAATGAACATGCATCCATGACACTAACAGCTGAATCGAGAGTGAATAAAAAGCTGACAAGTGACAAAAAGCAAAAGCTTTTTTCCGTCTTCGCTTATGGAATTTAAAACAGTACAACCTAGTAGACAACAAATAATGCATTGCGATATATGAAAATGTTTGGGGATATTTTAGGGGAACTTTGCAGACATCGATAAGTATGCTGTCTCTGCTTTCGCTAATCCTTGCCTCTGGAACCGTTTTACGTGCTGACACTGAACAGTGGTCTGCGAGCACATATCCAGATCCTCGAACGAATTCAACACAATGTAACACGTGGCCGAATTCGACACTCTGCGACCCCGATCACATTCTCACCGATCAATGGCGGCTCAATATTCATGAAAACATCAAGCGACAAATTGAAAATATGTCTTTTTTTTTCAAACAATAGCCAAAAGATCGCAAAGCAAAGCTTGCAGAAGGAGTGAATTTGAAATATCTGCTGTTTGACTCCGATTTTACTTCTCTTCATCTTAGGCAGGTTTCGCCCCCAACTACTGATAGGAAGCAACTTCTCTCCTCAATCAGTCTCTCCTATTGTATAAACCAAAAAATGATTTATTTTCAAATATCTGAAGCGAGTTGGAGCTGCACTGTATTTTGTGGAAATTCTGGGAAGAAAAATAACGCCCATCTCAATTAAACCCCTCTCTTCAGTGAAAAGACTTTAAAATCTTCAGAGATTGTATTCATTGAAAGTTTATTCGAGATGATTAACTTACAAAATCGTTTTTTTAAAATGCAACCTGAAAGCTGTATCCTCTCCTTATGAAACTATCTCATACTTGATTCACCTTTTGTAGCACTTTACAGCTCATGTGCTGTCACTATATCACTAGTGCATAGCTAAATGCTACTTCAAAATTCCCTTCTGAAACTGAGATATTATCGAAAGGTTGTGACATTTGATTTCAGGGTTGCATGACGCCGATCTGCTTTACAGTGAAAGTGCACCGATCGAATGTTATCATAATACGACAGAAGGTGTGAAAATTTATGTTATTCTTGCGAAAAGGATTCAAACGGCTTCCAATCACTCGACGACGGATACTGATTTGGTAATAGTTGGCCAACTAAGCTGTCGTAATATATTAAAAATGCAGCCGGGTTAAGAAAAGTTAGGTGGAATTTCATAGTTGTACTTGTGCTGTGGTTCACTGAAATATGTTATGGATTTTTTTTATGGGACGCATTTTTCTGAATTCTGAAAAAGCATTGAATGATGCTGGTTTTTCGCTCGGAAGTTAAACTTTGGTATGACAATTGTTGCACTCATCAAATAAAGGTGGGACTCAAGTTGTAGCATATGCGGGAGAGGGAAAGGGGAGGAAGCGGAATCCCAAGAGTCCGTTCACCGGCTGGAATTTTTGTTAGAATATAAGATGGAAGCATGCAGTTATGAAAAAAGAGTGCTGAAACAAAAGGTTAGTAAACCATGCGATATGAAAGTGCTGGTTACGAGCATCAAGACTACAAATGAGTCGTGTATTGCGTTAGAAAGATCAAGTTTCACCTTGATTTAAGCAAACTAGATATGCCGTTCTGAATTTCAGACCCACTTTGGTAATGAGGTAGCCGAACAGTATGGCCTCAATTCTTTACCATGTAAAAACTTCTTGATCATCATTGGCGTCGAAGCAGCTAAACTCGCATATGTCAGGGTGAGTGCTGCAGCATCTCTGAAACTTTTTAAATTTAGATGGCGTAGGGAAGAGACATCTGCCGTCCGTTGAAACTTGTTGAGCAAACACGACAATCTAATCTACCGCTTGATGATTGATCAGTGTTAGACTATCAATGTGCCTGCAGAGACAAATCATTGAGCACGAGCTCTTCAATCGGTCACTTCTGTTTCAAGCTAACCATTGCAAATAAGAATGAGCGTGGGAATTGAGTTCGAGTCTCCATCCAGTTCGAGTCCACATTGGAAATGATCCATTTTTGAAGTATGCGTTGCATAGTTATGCGCGATCGGGCATTATGATTTCTTCATCCACTTCGAGTTTGTTCCTTACCTACGGCACATAAAAATACGAATAATTACGCAAAACGTCTGTCAAAATTTTTTTCACCCTTGACTTTATGAATCGCTCCTATTGGTTACATTTTCACCATGAGGAATTTGCTGCAATCTTCTGACTGCGATTAGAGGGACATGAATGAAAAAGCAAATAGGTATGTTCTCTCAGACAGGAAGAGATTTGAAGTTACCAGCCAATTTGATGGAGCAAGTGTTCAACCAGCATACTGCTTTATTCAACGCAAAAAACTATATGGAAGGACTCAATAATATCATCAACGAAGTTGGTGAGCAAATGATCAACCCATTCAAGGTAAGTTCAAACGTTTAATGGCAATTAATCAGAGGTGTACTTTTCGAAATAATCTCTGTAGCAAGTGATGAAACAGTGCTCTTGAGCAAACATCCGACACCCATTCTTTAGATATCCATAGCGCAATATCGGAACAAAAAACAAACCAAGCTGGTTAATCTCCCACTCAACAAAACTTCCTGGTGCCACTGAGAGTGTTTTAAATGAAAAAAGATTTTACGATTCGATTAGTACAAACTGCCCTTCCACTTAGTGCCTAGAAGACGTGCCACTGCTGTCGTATCTTACGTGCGCAACCATCGTCGACGCGTAGAGGCTAAGTTTCGTGGTGAAGTTAAGAACGGAATTTAATCTTAGATTGCCAAACAGTAAAATGTTTCGGAAATCTTGTTATCAATGGTGTGCGTTGCGTCGACATAATTTTTTCGCGGAGCGATGGCGAAGCTAAGTCGTATTCACAATCGTTGACGGTGTTCATAATAAACAGTGCTGGTCCGATTGCGACGAAACTCGAGCACGAAAAATAATTCCCCTTGCATCATTCGTGTTGAATATTACTGAAACTGGCGTTGAAATGATGAAATTTTGAGATGCTGTGGTAAGTGTCGAAATGATTTCTTTATGGATCAATATGCAATAAGAGTACTACTTGATTTCCAATTCGCTTCAAAAAAGTATGCGAAAATTGAAAAGTTCTTTAGAAAAATTTAACAGCTTTATGCTTGTACATTCGTTGTGAGTAATTTACTTAATTTAGAGCAATAACGTGCTACAGAGTATTCGATAGTTTTTGTGGTAGAACTGCACGGATGTTTAGGCACAAACTAGCATCCAGTTACCGGAAGCACCAGATGAGACGACAACAACATCCACTCTTGTTGGTGAATCGACTACTTACGAAATTGTACCACAATTGTTTTCATCTGTGGACTCAGGAACGAATGGACAGCTTGCTCCATGGTATTTTAATTTGAAAATTGTTTGATAATTTGTTGTTGCGCTCAATTCCATTTTGAAACTTCCTCTGTAATGATTTATGCCACAACTTACTGGTAAAGTTTCAGGTGGATGTATGTTCTGATGATCAGTGCAATATTGCTTGCTATTGTTGCTCTTTCTTTACTGATTGCATCACGATATCAAGTCAGAAAATGCAGCCAAACACTCATGCAAACAATTACATCGACAAATGTTAACGATAACGACAGTTGTAATAACTCTAAAGTGTGCAAAAATATTGCGAGAAATGAATGCAAAAGAGGTAATTAATTGTGATGCTATTCAAATTTGCCAATCCAATAATCATTAAGCCTAAAATTGTTCAAAGATTGGTTAAGAAATGCTTCATCCGAAAAAAAGTTTTTAAGTTATTTTCACCTATATTAAAGAATGCCTACTCCTATTCTCATATGTGGTATTAAGAAATATATATTTCTCAACAGAATGCTGAATCATTCTGTCTCACTTCATTTCGAAACGTGTGCATTTTGAGACGGAGATACTAATGTGGACATACGTTTATGAACAAGTTTTAGGCGGCTCAGTGAGCATCATTGCTGCCGACTTGGAAAAAAAGAGTGGCACTTCACACGGAAGTGATATGAACGACACATCACTGCAGACAAGTATTGTCACCTTAGGCCCCGAAGAGGATTTTAAGTGCATTCGCAATGGCCAAGCGCTTGACGCATCAAAAGAACAGTGGGGAAAGACATACCCCAAAATCGAAATTTCTTGCAAGGAAAATGTTGGAGAGAACGCACAAAGCATTCAGCATTCACCTTCCGCCTTGGAAGTCCTGAACATTCTTGCCGCAGACGAACATGAAATGGAAAACGGCGACGAGGAGAAATCACCTCCTTCGTCCTCTGCAACAGCAGATGTTGGCGTGAGTTTAATCGAGGAGGACGGTCTTTTGCGCAAGCATCCAATAGAAAGGTTGCCGTTCTCGCGTCAGGAAGTCATACTAACACATCACGGAAATAGCAATCAGACTTTATCGAATGCTGCGTCCACAATGCGAGCAAGCTCATTTAATGAGATCGAGTCTCGAGCAGTGCCAACAGGAGATGAACAGTTCATCGTAGACGAGGTTTGCCTGCATATATAGTTTATTCCATGGAAAATAGTGTAATTTTATCTGCAAGGAAATGGTTTAACCTTCAATAAGGCTGGCGGAAAATAAACTTAAATTCTGATATTGTCCTCAGCTGATTCGGAAGATTTGGAGTATTGTTGCGAGGTTATGCGGCCAACCACGCTCCCGAAAATTGCAAACAAAGTATGGAATTGCTTTTTTTCCAAAAATATCCCACAACTCTTCGTTGCATATACGAAATTCATTTTTAATTTATTTTTGCACGCATAAGTGATGGCTTCAACAGCTGCAGCAAAAATATTTTGGGAAACCCTTCCATGTGCTATTTCAGTGAATGATCTTGCTTCAAATAATGCTTGTCTATAACTTGTATAAGCATTTTACACTTACATATAAACTTATTTATGATTCATACCTTAGTTGCTTGTACGAAATTTATTTTTCAGCTTTACATATGAGCCGCGAGTTGCTCATTGAGTTCAAAAAATTTTTCTGCCACAATGACTTTTCATCTAAAAAATTTGCTATGCTTTTGGACGTTATCAATACAAGCGGTCAATACAAATTTCCAAATTCAGTGGAAAGGTTTGAGGAAATTTTACGATTTTCCATAGATTGTTCGGATTCGTGCTGCTCCTTAGACAGGTCAGTTTCGCGTTATCTCAGCATCTTATTGACGATTTTTAGACGTTTTCGAATTCGCTTGAAAGCGCAAATTGCTTTTTTTGAAAACTCGACCGCAATTAAGAAAAAAGAATATTTACGCTCTCTCAAATTACGTTTTTGCATTTTCTCCGTGATATGTCAGTATAGTTAGACCTCGTATTTGAAGCAGCAAGGGCCTTTTCCGATTCTGATTACACAGCATGGTAACTCCAGAATAAATTTCAGCAATATCGCATCATTTCACTAAAGACCTAATAAAGGCAACTGACAAGTAGTTAAAGAAAATGAATTCGGGCCTTCTGAATCTAATCTCCGACCCTACCCATGGCACTTACACGCTGGATCTTCTTTTATGCAACGACCGCACACTGATTTCGGAATGGGAAGTCCTTCCAAACTTTTCTACTAGCAATCATTGTAGTATCCATTTCGAAGTTATCTGCGAAATAAACATTCCTCCGACCTATCCTTTCTCACTTTCGTAGAGCAAATTGGGAGAAGGCCAATTCGATGCTTTTAAATTTTGATTGGGGTAGCTATCTCCACAACTACTATAATATTGACGA
>JAARMF010005210.1:0-12415 GCA_022844705.1 Toxascaris leonina
CATCCCCTTTATGACTAAATAAATCAAGTCATAGCCAAATGAAAATGGCTTCCAATCATTATAAATTATCGCAATAATTAGCATCTTCAACAAATAAGCATTTTGTTTAGTGATGCAAGTTTTCGATGTTATTGCTTTACTTTAATGATATTTTTATTGCTTAAATTATCCAGTTTATACAAAAGACCGACCGGTAATCTGAAGACCTATCAATAATCATCTTGATCTCATTATCATTCATTAATTATAATAATACAAAGGATGGGTTAATAATCATTTTGGTCTGAGTAATCATCTATCAATAATATTACAAAACACCGATAAATAATCATGACCTACAAGTAATCCTTTCGATTCTAATAATCATTCCTCTATGATAGTACAAAAGACCGATCAATAATCTAAAGGGCTATCAGTAATCATTTAAGAGCAAATCATTTTAGGTGTTTATGTGTCAGTTCTTCGATGTAAAAATAATTGCAAGAAGAAGCTATCAAAAGTTAACGGTCATGATGTTGGAGCGATTTTGCCATCCTATTTTGAATATCTTCATGTTTGCCAATATAAACGTAAAGTTTTTTTCATTACTAAATGTTCTTTTTCGGATATTTGATTACCTTTTTCTCACCTGCTACCTGTTATTAATATTGGTATTTACCTCATCTATCATTATTCAGAAGATTATCTTACTTATTAACAGATATTTATATTTGAATTTAATTGTCCATTTATCACTTCTCGGTTTACTTTTATTTCTCAACAAATCAGTGCTTATCCTTGGCGAATAGACGTATCAACCGATGAATTAGATTGACGTCGATTCTAAGTGGTGTGAATGAATTCATTTGTAAGAGTTCATTCAATAAACTTGCCCAACTGATAGCTGATGAGTAGCACATCGTGTTATGAAGCTTAATCCACTGCTAATATCCAATATTTTCGAATGGTTTGCACTATTATAGCTTAGCTCCTTTCAACTTCCCAATTGAACATAAAGCATTATTCATTTCTTATTTAAATAGGAAAAAATTTACCGCATTTTATGCTCAATATTAATAATTCCTAATTTTTTTTTTAGTAAGTCGTGGTCGTGATGCATGTCAATCGGTCGCTAATAGTATTCTATTGAATCCTCTCAATCCGATTATGCGAAGGAATCGGTTTTTCTATATGAAAAGTTATGAGAAAGAGGATTTATTCCAACCATCTGAGGTAGGAATGAATTTCACGGAATACTTGTGAAGGAATTTCTTCAATGAATGAAGGAATTACGCATGCATTCCTTCTTTTAATAGATTCATTTAGCAAATAGTTGTTCAAATGAAAATGTAAATAAATGATTTCTCAAGTATCTGTCACTAATCACTTATGAATGTCTATGCCATCAATGCTATAGAACACTGATAAGATTTAAAATAATTTCGCTTGATTCTGTGCGAAAAATAAAAACTACTATCCTTTAAATGCATACTAGAAATATTCGTAATTATCTCTTTTGAAAGTTCCTGTATTGCTGATAGGAAAAGCTATCGCAGCAATGTCAAGCTTTCGTAGTACAAATTTCCTCTGATCGTAAATAAAAACGCTGAGATGAAGATAAGTATTCATGAAGAATTTTTTTTTGAGATTTTATCAACTTCCTTGATAACTTACAAGAAATTAATTAGGTGATAAGCGAGGGTTAGTGATAGTGATATTTATATGAGCTTCATCTGTATACTACTTTGCTGACGACTGAATGATGAAAACTGTTTTGTGCTGTTTGTTTTCGATGATCGTTGATGTTTTCCTTCCGTTCGACCGCTTCAATCTATACGATTTTAACGGAAGCAGTTTCCAGTATATGGCAAAATCATCCCATATGGGTGTTTTGCTGCGCAGATTTTCCTCTGCTTTTAGAGTTTCACCATGTGAAGGAGACATTTGAGTAGAGGAATTTAGTGATTATAGGCAAATGGGATATGAGTGTTTTAAAGCGATTAAAATCTATGTTTATTTCACATCGAGCTGAACCAGGAAAATGAATCTTTGATAGTAAATACGACCAGATTTTTGATGGTATGCCACTTTTGTGGAGTGAGATTATTGTTTTGGCACTTGTTGAGAGCCAAATGAATAAGCATTGGACGTTTTGGTAAAATTTATTAGCAACGGAAAACGTCCAAAGCTTATCGAATCGACACTCAACAATTGTCGAAACAACCATCGTAGTCTATAAAGAGGTCTTGCTATCAAAATTCTGATTATATTGATATGATATGAGACTAAGTGAGTTATCAGCATCATCGAAAAGAATCTTTCGTAAGAAGTGGCAAGAAGTGATTGCAAGCAGTGTAAAACCTCTAAAGGTGCGTTAGGCTTGAATAGGTGAAAATGCATCATGCACGCCGCATATCAACACCTTTTACACCATTCATTTTCAGCTTTTTTTTGTTAGAATGTATAAGATTTATGATTATCCTTGAGAGTGTGTAGTTGGTACTATTTTTCAGGAAATAATAGCATTTCACAGACGTGATATCATTGAACGCACATTCCTCGAATTCATCGATGAACGATTTAAATATGAAAATAATGAGGTGAATATTCTTATTTGTTTATTCATTTTTGTATCATTATTTTCATTATTTCGTTATAAACAATGAGTAGCATATGAAATAGTGAGTGAAGAGAGGAGAATGAAGAAGATGTGCGAATTTGGAATGGACGCCATTTCCGTATTCTTTCTTTTTTTCTACCATTAAAAGTTAGCACTGAATTATTTGTTCAATGATTTATATCAACTGATGGAAATGAAACAGATTCCGAATATCGCTTATAAAAAAAGCTTTTCATCAAATACAGTTCTCTTTTTCCAATATTGGGGCTTTCCATTGATGTCAACCTTGGCTTCCACCTGTGTCAACCCTGGCTCCCAATAGTTTCAACCCTGGTTTCCACTGCTGTCAACCCTGGCTGTCATTGGTGTCAACCTTTTGAGTAGTATCTAAGTCGTCTTATTAATCTACTTAAGGAGTCGATTTTTAGTGCTGAAATTCAATTCCGCATATTATTCTTTTGTACTAATTTTGATTCCTGATTTTCTTTGGACGTTAAAAACACCGACGAGGAAACAATCCAACAGTAAATCAGGCTATTCCCTTTTCAAATAGTTTTGTCCGAGATTGGCTTCGATTGGTTATTGTGGTCATTTCAATTCTTGTTTAAGGAACTCAACTTGCTAAAAATAATCACGCATAGTCATTTCTCTAGAACCTAACTCCCTTCCTAATATATATCCGTGAATACAAATATCTCTATGATGCTTTAGAGCTATTTTTAATCCTCTCAAAATTTATGCAAATGCGTCGCATTTTACTGAATTCTCGAAACGTGCATATATCCTCCTTAACCTTCTGTGCCATAACTCGCTCAAGTTTTATAAAGAAAAAGACGGTTCGTCTTCATGGATATCAAAAACTTTCAGAAATATTTTACAAGCGGTAAAATATTTCAGAAACTTTTTGATACAAAACGAGTTAAGCTTTCATTGAGATCATAGGTCCATAGTAGGCATCTAGACGAAGCGATTTCATGAACCCGAATTTGAAATATTTGGGGTGCACCAACTTTTTTTTAGTATTCTAATTTTCTATTTTGTTTTTTCTTCTAAATAAAAAAAAATTTACAGCTACCAGCTGAACGTGCCGAGGATCATATTCCACTAAATATCGATGTTTGGTTGATGGACGATTTTGATTATTCACAATTAGAGAAGCCAATGCTTGATGATGCTGAATGTACAGCACTTGCTATTGCGGCAATGTTCGAAACGATGAGTGTACCACAACGACAAGCAATTGGAGAATTACAAGAACGTATCGCCGAACGTTATCGAACAAATCCACATTTTGAGTTACTCTCATGTGCCGAAGATAAACCATCGCTGAAATGTGAATATCATGAGATGATCATCTCATTGGATAGTAATCGTTGTGGCGCATTCTTAACTACGATGGATTCGACCGGATGTGTTATTGCTTTTTGTGTTCCTTGAAAGGTAATTATTCTATTGTAATTATGCGAATTTTAATTATTTATATCTGATAGAATTCGAAGAAATTATTGCCGGGTTTATTTGATGTTCTGCAATTGTGCCTTTAGTGGAACGATGGGAATATTAAGGTTTTTTTTTGCTGCTATGCTAATAAATGAATTATGAATATTTTCGTAAACGTTGATAAAACATTTAGTTGTTATGTTTGTAAAATTTTTTTTGAAGCTATAAAGCGCAACAATAAATATGCAAATTCAGTATGTGAAAAATGCGCAAATTTTCACTGAACCAAAACGACATTTGTTGATATCGAAAGAGAAACACCATTATCAGACGAAAAACTATCCATTAGAAGGGTGAATTGTGCGTGTTTTTTTTTTCATGAAGAATAGTTTTTTGTTTCACTCATCAGTTGATTGTTATGTGGATTATTTGGTCCAATTTTTGATGGATAAAGATAAATCCAGAAATATTGCCGTAGGCAAACATAAATAACACATCAATTGTGGCACAACAAAAAATATATATTACCAACAAAAATGTAATCAACTTCTTGATAGGAAACCAGCAGATTAACGACTGATGACTATCAAGCATCAAACAATCTATGAGATCATAAATCACAAAGTATGTTTATCAGCAAAAATTTGATTATCAAATTTGATTATCAGAAGTTATCAAAAATGAGCACGATATGAGACTAAATGTGCGAAATATATCAACGAGAAAATAGAAGTAAAGTAATAGCGGGAGTGGAAAACTTTTAAAATTATTTATCATCTAATTTTTAATCATCTCAAATGATTCGACATGCGNGGGAGTAGAAAACTTTTAAAATTATTTATCATCTAATTTTTAATCATCTCAAATGATTCGACATGCGATGAATTTGTTTTATTCGGTTGAAATACTCCAATTAAAGAGACTATATATTGTTGGCGTTGAGATAAAATTTCTTTCGCATCGTATTCGGTGATTCCATCAATGAAAGCGAATGATGTGCAAGACATGTGCTCATCTAGCTAGCGTATAAAAGATCTCAATAATATATCATATATATTCCGGAGAATTTTAATAATTAAATGAACTAATTTCTAAGAGTGGATGGTTGCCGAAATACTCATGTGATCGTTATCATTGATAATGCGTATATCAATTCGGCTCTCAATGCTTTTATTTCAGTTACGAGTAGTGAAATCGCCTTGAAGAGTTTATTCGATTTCATTTATCGACGACAATCAAAACTAATATACTTCGTTGCAATTAGACATCAAAACTTCTTGAAACGTTGTATTTAATTGGATCGGCCGGGAAAATAGTTTGTTGACGTGAATTTGAATTCGTCGATCCTGATGATAGCTTAGGAAGACGATTGCCATCAATATGCACAGGCATATCTGTTTTGGTGAGAGTTGCACGATTTCCCTGAAAATTTTGAGCAGATCACAAAGATTGTTGGTTGACTGATTGCAATGACTGACGATTGATGGATTCGAGAACCTCCAAGAGATCCTTAGAACGGCGATTTCAAGCGACGACAATACCGTTGCAGTACGCTTGCAGCGTGCCAACTCATTGCAATGCAACGCGATTTTGCAATGGACTTAAGGGCTTGTGTAAGCCAGTGAGGCTTTTGGTATTCCTGAGCCTTGGAAACAGCAGTCTTCCCATTGGGACAAATGCGCCATTTATGTAGGTTTGCATGGATGCTAACTAAATGTTTCGCCATAGTGAAAAATGCGTATCTGATATTTTTGCACTTCTTGAGCAAAAAGCTTTGTGCTTTCTCATGCTGACAAGTGCGTCATTTCTTCTCATGCGGACGAGTGAACCGTGTCTTGTCGCCGCATTTGCATTTATTAGATTCATATGCTATTTGAGTATGAGTCTAAATCGTTTTTCCGCCATATTAGGTGCATTAATATTCCATTTTTGTAGATAAATTTTAACCCCCGCTTTTTCCATCAATTTATTAACGAATCCTTAACCCTCAGTCGTTCTGTTCTGGCTTTTCGTACCTGTTCATCAGATGCATTTGTCTCTACTAAATTTGCCCTTCTCCTTGACCTCATTAAAAGCGTTCTTCATGAGCGCAACGACATATTAGTGGAAAGTTCGTTTGGTTTCTCTGAGGTCAAGAAACCAAAGTCCGACCCTTTTCACTCGAAGTTGTCGCACTTCATAGTTAAAATGGCATTGAATCAGTGCCTCCAGAAAATATGGCAGGATTTTCTTCAACTGATCTGCTCGAACTATTAAAAAAAATATGCACTGCAATCGTGAACTTAAGTTGGCATTGAAAAGTGGTAGTTCGCCTGAAACTGCATTTTCAACATTTATATTGTCAGGAATGGACCTCCGTTGAATCCCTTTGAGCCAGATGATTCAGGTGGTGGAAGACACAAGTCATAGTTCGCCTAGCTGCGGATGCGGTGCCATCATTAGGCTAAAATTTGCACAAAGAATCGTGCGAAGTGCCATCGCAGCACTGTCCACTGAAGTAAAGAGAGCAAGCTGATTATCAACTTCTATGATATCTAAAGGTAAAGCTAAGGTAGATTGCCAGCACTTCTTTCAACAAAAATTTGCTACTTTTCTGGTTGTAATAAATAGTACACTTAGTATACGCAACAATACCGCCGAAAGAGATATGCGCCATGAATATTTTCAAGAGCGATAATTTATTACAATCACGTGCAAATATCTCTGAACACTTTACGCATTCAGGAGGAATATGTTGTTTCCGGCACAGGGGGAATGGCGTATGGCGTGCAATACTTGCAGGGCGTCACTCAAAAAATATACACTTGATTCTGCACTGGCAAAAAGAAAGGTTGAAATGGCGAATAGGAACGATAGTTGATAGTGCTATAGAGAACATCGAAACGATGTAGGCAATAGCTTATTCCATGACCTTCTTCAAATCTGTTCTTTCAAAGAGCCTTCGCCGTTAGGAGGAGAATTGTTATAAATGATTTAGGTGTTACTATTAAGGTGTGGATAGCTTTCTTATTACATACGCAGCGCCGCTCACCAAGAAGAAGGAACACTGCAACTATGTATATGATGCTTCTATGTAGGATGCACATCGATGCTCCCAAAAAACTTCGAGTTATCTTATAGGAATCGCTGAAATACCTTGGCCACTTTCAAGGTGAAACAATGATACAGAATAGAGAATGCTGAAAGCGGCAGCTTGGTTAAACAATGACACAGAATCCGCTCCTGTGCATTCATGGATTCGTTCGGGATTCTGTTCAAAGCTCCATGGATTCCCCTGCTTATTTACCATTGATAGCCATGCATTGGTTTTTCAGACGAGCCTTCCTTTGGACCAATTGTTTACACTCAAAGAAGGTCACTGTGATGCTTGCCTTGATAATGAGGACGCCAGAATCAGTAAAAGCGGTCGAAATGGATCCGAGTAGAACATCAGATGGTATAGTATAACGTCTTCTCAGAACAGTTTCCGTTCCAGCGTAGTTCGTTCCAGAAGTTCTCGACCTTATGCTCACCAGTACACTGTTGCGCGCTACAGTGACCTACAAAATAATGCCATCTTTTCGATTAATTACTATTTTATTTCCTTGGTGAAACCTGAATACGAGTAGGAGAAATTCGTCGACGACTAGAAGATATTTGAGTGATCTTTCAGTTTGTTTGGGCTTCCTCTGCAATACAGCTCACCTTTGGGATTTGCTACCAAATGAAGTGATGAAAAAACAACATTTTTCACTGGAAAGCAGGGGAAGTTTATTGTTCAACACGTAAGCACTTTCAGTGTCTTGTTTATTTCTGCGAATGTCAATGTTTTCATGATAGTTCCACCAATCTGACGCCTCATCTTATACGTTCTAACGATTCATTCATCTTAGCAACCACTCACTGACCACAATATGTAAGTAAGGTGAAAATCCATCCACCTCCTTCGTGCGGCATCGGACGGGGTAATAGCGGTTAGCAATAGCTTCTATCTAACGGCATTTTTCGTCTTTGGTGTTCGACAAAGCAACGCTCCGACAGACACGCTTGTCTGTTGCATCAGATGCGATGTCTACTTAATACCATTTCGATACAGCTCAGGCATCCCCTCCAGAAGACGACTCTCAATGAGTAAAATGAAGGAGGCATTGCGCGTATGCTGAAGGAATTTAACAACACTCGAGGAAATGATGATGAGTTCGCTGATATGGAGGGAAACGGAAAAAATTTGCTCAACGATGATAATTTTTTCTAAACTTGTATAATTCGATTGAGATTATTATAGTGCGCAATCAATTTCAATAGCATTGATAAGATCAGCTAAGTGGCATATCAATTGATAAGCAATAAGGAACCTTAAAATCGTTTGGTTGAAATCCATTAGCATCGAGAACGATAAAGAATCCTTTCGATGTCGTATGAACGGCATTTATCCCATCGTTTTGTTCAGCTAATATTGGCATATCAAATCGCACTTTTGTGTGCTGTAAAATTTATTCACTCAATTTCTAGTTGATGAAAAACGAGAAAAAAAAGATTCCACAAATACACCTATAAGAAAATATTTTCTTCCATTCATATCTTGTCTTAGATACCTTAGAAGTCGATAATCCGACATGCTATCCTCTCTTCAATTTCATTTTAACAATAAAAAGAATAAAAAATAATCACAAAATGAATACAATAATTTATTATATAGAGGAGAGAATTTATGATTTTATCATCGCTCAATAGCTTCAATGAAGTGTTTCAGTGATTGGAAACATTAAACGACAAAAACGCACGAATATATCCATAAATGAATGAAGGATCAGTGATTGGTGATGCGAATAATTTCAGCTGTTTTCATAATTGCTCAAAAATTTACCCGCTAAAGAAGGATTTATTTGAACTTTTCAAAAAAAAATGAAAAAAAAAACAGCAACAACATTTGAATCCGTATGCTTACGGCATTTTCCACTGAAGAGATCGCTTTGTTGGAATTGTGTACGAGTTGAAGTTCATCAGGTGTCAGTTGCATCGACGATTCATTTGTGCAACGTTGTGGTTTACAAACCAAAAAAAAAACAAACATGTATTAATACTAAATAAATAAATAAATAAATAAATAAATAAATAAATAAATAAATAAATAAATAAATGAATAAATATGTGTTAATAACTGCAATGCATCGGAATGTCTATATATTGGAAATGAGACGATTTGAGTATAGCAAAGTTTGATGGAAATGTTTGTTTTAGGTTTTTTATTTATGGTCATTTTTTGGTTCATAGGCACTCTACTCATTGAGCTCGGTACAAATGAGTGCCAACTACAAACAAATTCTTGAAGTGTATAATGTTTTATATGAGCGTTAAGCAAAGGAATTAACACAACAGTCGTTGGGTCAACTGCTTCCGATCCAACTTACGTTTTTTTTCTTTCAAAATGCAATGAGAATGAGCTTTATTTTAGTCGGTTACGATAGTTCCGAATTTTGTAAACAAACCATTGAAATGTCTCTCTATTCCATCTCCCTCTTTCTCTATTAGTTCCTCCACAAAATTTCTCAACATCTAATTCTCGAAATCTGTATTGTGCATTATAAGTTCTTAACCACGATGATCTTAAATATCAATAGCTCCATATATGCAAATGCAAAGAGATTATATGGAGCGTTATGTAAGTTTGAAGGAAGAAGCTCCAATGAGCAAGAGAAGCGCTGAAAAAAAAGTGGTCTTGGAGCGTTCGTCGGCCTTTGAATCATCTTAGCAAAGAAATCTAGTTGGTGTTATAGAGAAAGCATTGTATTATTCATAGCAAATGATGTCATTGAACTTTTGCAGAGAAAATGAACAGATTGAAGTGTCGATCTCTGCCATATCATCAAATTGGTAAGATTTCCACCGAGTAAGCTTAAGAACTGTTTACGAACGGGAGGAGGGAAAGGGCTGAGAGGGTAGCGGGGAGGTGGGGGGGGGGGGGGGGGGGGGGGGTNTGGTCAGATATGGAGTTCTCTTCAATGAATTTATTTTCGATCGAATGCCGAAAGGCCTTTAGAGT
This sequence comes from Toxascaris leonina, assembly GCA_022844705.1. Taxonomy (NCBI): domain Eukaryota; kingdom Metazoa; phylum Nematoda; class Chromadorea; order Rhabditida; family Ascarididae; genus Toxascaris; species Toxascaris leonina. Next base: position 10,062 of record JAARMF010005210.1, read on the forward strand.
AGAAAACTTCGAATGACAACTAAATCGTCTTCGCAGCTGAAATATTGTAAAACAAATTCGGTTACGTCGTCCAACTCTTCCTAGATATTCTTAACGAAGTGTTGCTACTTGCCGAAAGATGTTGAAGTGCATTATCAATATGGAAAAGATTTCAGTGCTTATTGTTTTAATTAGCGTTCTCTAAGCAAGTATGAAAGGGAAATATTGATGGGTTTTTAACGAGTGTTGCAAGAAACTATTGAAAGACATACATCTGAGTAGTGTCAGAGATGGAAATTTCCCGTTCATTCCATATGAATTTCAACAGGTAAGCGAAATATAACTGTTGTATTCAACAGCTATGGCGGAAATTTATGGCACATTATGGAGTTATGGAATTCACATTCGACGCTTTCGATTAAAGCATTAAGTAAGTCTTTTTAATAATAAATAAATCTATAAATAAAACATTAGGTATACGTATATATATATATATATATATATATATATAACTTTTATTGCGAGATGTTTGACATAGATTTCGACACAACTTTTTCTGCCTTAAAAACATTGATAAAGGTTTTCGTGTGAACAAAGTAAAAAAAACGATTCAATGACCATCAAAAAATACAGTCGAAATAAATCTACTGTGTGGAAATTTTCAATTTCGCTCCAATTGCGTTTCTCAACATCAATTGTTCCCATGCTGAACGCTTAAGCTGAAGCTCTTTCAAAGAAAGGCCTAAAATTGGAGGGTAGGGAAGAGTGGCGGGTTGAGGGAGGGAGACGAAGAATGAAGTGGAGATGAATATACCTTAATTAGATGAGATTGAAATTACTTATATATAAAGAAGTCGTTCATTTAAGAAGATTTCATAAAAGAGTCAGGTAAACGATTTGATAAGTTTATTAATCACAATAGGAAATAACACATAACACAAGTGATCGATATAAAATCATTACCTAGACGTATCGACATTGGGCTTATCATTATGATAACACTTTGTTAAGACGTATCGGTTACGAGATGGGCACTTTAGTTAGTTATTGAGACGTCAGTCGAATAGTTGCCAAAGCAGCACAGCACAAAATAAACACTCCGAAGAGAGTAAACCGACCCGAAATGCTCAACGAGTGCGATCATACAGGAGCAACGAGCATCGAATACGAGCAAAATCGGCAAGCACAATTTTTGCCGACAGTCACTCGCACCGCCTCTTGCCTCACTAAAAAATAATCTACACAATCAGCAGCCACTTAACCTCTAAATGATCATTTTTATTATTGTCGATTGTACACTTATAGTGATGAAGCTGCACGCATATGAATATTGAATAAATAAGCTATATTCGAATGGAATCTAAGTGATTATTGCAGAAATCAAAAACGAGCAACAATATCGACTTCATTAGTAAAATATTGTTCTCGATGAACGGAAATATGCCACAACTATGACATTAGTTGTTTGTCGATGGCTTATAATGGGTAGCTTTATGAGCACACACATTAATATGTTTGTTCTGCATAGGTGTGTAGTTGAGCTTATGTGTTTCACAATAATAATGTGATATTCGTTTTAACAATTCGCATCAACAATCATCAATGCCGCATCGATCAGCTAGCAATGATGTGATAAGGAGACGAACAACATCGGCACAGGCTTGGCAAGGGCCATATTTGCATCATTTATTGCCTGTGCCAGGCCTCGGTAATTTCATCAATATATCGTTACTGCTATCATATTAACCGGCGTCTACCTGTTTTAAAGTAACAATATTTACAGATGCTATGCATCACCTAGACCACTCTACTGATGAGCAACATTGAAATCGGTCAGTATGATATCCTATTTTCAGTATTGATCAACGGAAAAAATTATTTACAATAACTGTTTTTATGCCAAACTTTCATCTTTCCATATATATTGCGAATTCACGACAAAGATGATGACATGCCTGCATTTATGTGTGGCTATCCATCACCTTGATATCATCAATGATATGCCAATTTCGAGTAAAGTTCAATACAGTATTAAAAATTTTCGGAGAATCCATCCCGATCTGCCAGGCCACATTGGTTTGACTCCTAACCAGTCGGATTGAATCGACTCCAACTGGTTTAACTCCTCCAAACCACACGGATTGGAATCGTCAATTTCTTCTGGGCTTATATAAGCGCTCCGACTTCATACAATATAAATGCAACGTTGTTCTTGTTTCGTTTATCGTTGGCGATTAACAGAGATGTTCGATGTGATGAGCGGAAATTCCAAAAATGCTTATAGCATCATGTGCACCCTCAAATCAATGTTCATCCATTCGCTATCAATTTGATTGTACGTTTAAGCCAATATTATTTATTGAATACTTACATAT
>JAARMF010005228.1:0-12340 GCA_022844705.1 Toxascaris leonina
CACAAAATTTTGCACAATACCTCAAAAAAAGTTTAACATTATATATAGTAAAAATGTACATATTTTAATTTGTATAAATATTTATCTTGCTATAATAAAGTTATGAGAACAATTAATATATTAAATAAATATAATGTTTACATTAAATCTGGTTTGTTTAACCAGTTTTTAGATAATGTTGATCAAAATTATTTAATCATTAAAGACGAAAATGTTGATATTAATTATGATAATGTTATTAGTATTCCTTTTAGTGAACAAAATAAAAATTTAGAGACAATCAATCAATTATATGATTTATTTATTGACCACAATGTAAGTAGGGAATCTACTATCATTGTGGCAGTAGGTGGTGGAGTTACTCTTGATGTGATTGGTTATGCATCAGCAACATTTAAACGAGGAATTAAAGTGATTTATGTACCAACTACACTACTTAGTATGGTTGATGCAAGTATTGGTGGTAAAACTGGCGTTAACTATCAAGGGTTAAAAAATTATATTGGTTGTTTTTATCAACCTAGTTGTGTCATTATTGATCCACTATTTTTAGAAACACTAGATCAACGCCAATTTAATAATGGTATGGCAGAGGTAATTAAATATGGTTGTATTAAAGATAAACAATTATTAAACGATATTATGCAACCTAATCTTGATATTGAAGATATTATTGAACGAAGTATTAATATTAAAAAATATTTTGTTGAACAAGATGAACATGATCATCATGTTCGTCATGCTCTAAATTTTGGTCATACATATGGCCATGCTATTGAAAGTTATTATCAGTTTGATAAGTATTTACATGGAGAAGCAATTAGTATTGGGATGAATATGAAATGTGATGATCCGCTTTTAAAAGAGGTATGTAAATACTATCAGTTACCAATAACACTTGAAGAAGAAATTAATTTAACCAACTTAATGTTAAAAGATAAGAAGAATAAAGGTGTAATTAAGTTGGTTAAATTAAAAGAATTGGGTGAAGTAGATATATAGATTAACAAAGCAACTATGTTGCTTTGTTTTTCTTTATTTATGTGTCATTTTAGGAATGGTAAAGGCGAACTATCTCCATTTAAAGTCGTCTAAATACAGCATAACAAATGTGCCATTTCGGTGGACCCCCACAAAAAAACATCTTGACTTTTGATGGGGGGGGGGGGTATAATAGATATGTTAGGAGAAATATGAAAAAAATAAGTTTACTATTAATATTAGTGCTATCATTATTACCTATTTCTTCGCTTAAAGCAAGTGAAGAAGTAGATACTAATTATGCACAAGCATATGATTATAATCCTGCCGACATTAATATTCCAGATGGTTATTATTTGTCAAATGATAGATATCATAACGACATAAAAACTAGTTTTGATGAAACTAGACAAATTCTTGCTGGTAACAAGCAGCTAGCAGCTGACATTATCAATAAATATTCTTTAGTCGGAATATACAAAGATGTAAATAATGGATCTATTTATAATGATAAAATAAATTTATTAGAAAGATATTATGTTAAACCTGACGACATAAGTATTCAGGAATACACCACATTTATTAATATAAGAAGCTCTAACGGAAAAAGTGAATCGATATCAATCGATTTAAATCTTTCAAAGCTTGAAGGAATATATAGTGATTATGTACTAGGTAAGAATAGATTAAGTGAGTTTAGCCTTGATAAATCACCAATTATGGGGCACGAATTATTATACAAAGGTTATAAACATGATAGTGTTAGGATGTTAATGGATTACATAATGGCTGACGAACCGGAGGATAGAGCCGAAACTTTTCTATTATGTTTTGGTATTTTCCCAGATGTGCCATTTTCACTAAAACATTCTTATACGTTAGATTTACAATTCGCTCATGGTAACGTTACTGATCCTACACAAGCAAAAGATGATTTCTTTTCAGGAGTTCTAGGTAATTATACAGTGAAGATAACAATGAATGTTTATGCTCCTAACCGAGCTAACGATTCGTTGTTAGATACAGTTTATTATGAATTGCCACTAACAATCATACCTCCAGAAACCGTAGATATTGAATTACAATTATTCTCTCTATCTGGTGAATGGTTATGTTCAACATGGAGTCGATCTATTGCTCAGGGAGAAACTTTAATTTTAGAACAAGAATTTACTCAGGAAGATGGTGTACCTGAAGGTTACCAAGTTGTAGGATGGAGTACAACGCCAAATGGTCCAGTTGTATACCCGATAGGTTCAACAATGACATTTGAGGAATTGTACTATTCTAAAACTGGACTGTATGCTGTTTTAGCCCCAATCAGTTCACAACCTGTAGTTTCGCCAACTACACCTGTAGTTCAACAACCTACACAAGTAGCACCACAACCAACTACAGTCCAAACTAGTGCCAGTAGTAATGTGCTAGTTGCTGTATTAGTTATTACAATTGCAACTTGTGGATTAATTGTAGTTCGTAGAAATAAATAACGTTTAAAAGTATTATCATTTTAGATAATACTTTTTTATATAATAAAATATCAACTATATTTTTAAAAATGCTATAATATGATTGTTAGTAAGTAGCATGATAATAAATATTATTATGATCAATAATCGTTTAGAAAGTAAGTAGCTTGAGCTAAAAAGTGAAATCCTAATTAATGATCATCTTAATAGGAAATTATTAACCTTTACTGACAAATAAAGAAAGTGGAGGTACATTTATGTCAAAATATACAGGACCTAAATGGAAAAAATCAAGAAGATTAGGTTTTAGTTTATCTGAAACAGGAAAAGAATTACAAAAACGAAATTACGCACCAGGGCAACATGGTCAAGCGCGTAAAAAACAAAGTGAGTATGGAATTCAACTTGCTGAAAAACAAAAAGTACGTTTTATGTATGGAATGACAGAAAAACAATTCCGTAAATTATTTGAACGTGCTGGAAAAATGAAAGGGATTCACGGTACTAACTTCATGGTATTATTAGAATCTCGTTTAGATTCATTAGTTTACCGTTGTGGATTTGCAATGACTCGTCAACAAGCTCGTCAAATCGTAAATCACGGACATATTTTAGTTAATGGGAAAAAAGCAACTATCCCATCAATGATCTTAAAACCAGGAGATAAAATCTCTTTCCGTGAACGTTCTCAAAACTTAAAAGTTGTTAACGAAGCATTAGAAAACCGTGTTTCAACTTTAGACTTTGTTAATGTTGATAAAGCGAAAAAAGAGGGAACTTATGAACGTTTCCCTGAAATGCGTGAGTTAAACCAAGATATTAACCCACAATTAATAGTAGAGTTCTATTCTCGTTAATAGTAACTAAATGGGAGGTCATATGGCTATTAATCATATTCATAGTAATGATGAATTTACTCAAGCAATTAATCAAGACTTAGTATTAGTTGACTTCTTTGCTGATTGGTGTGGTCCTTGTCAAGCATTAGGACCAATCCTTGAGCAAGTAAGTGGAGAAGTTGATTATCCAATTTATAAAATTAATATTGATGAATTAGGTGATATTGCAGGTCAATATCAAGTAGTATCTATTCCAACAATGATGATTTTTAAAAATGGAGAAATGATTGATAAACACGTAGGTGTGATGCAACGTGATGAAATTATGACTTGGGTAAATAGTAAAAAATAAGACGTAGGTCTTATTTTTTTATAATATGACACTTCAAGACAAACTAGCCAATTTACCGCACCATCCGGGATGTTATCTTTACAAAAACAAGACTGGTAAAATAATTTATGTTGGAAAAGCCAAAGATTTATATAAACGGGTACATAGTTATTTTCGCCCAGTTACTAACTTAAAAACGATGAAGTTAGTTAGTGAAATTAATGATCTAGAATATATTTTAGTTAATAATGAATTAGAATCATTAATTTTAGAAAATAAGTTGATTAAAAAGTACAATCCTAAATATAATATCTTATTAAAAGATGATAAGACTTATCCATATATAGTACTGACTAAAGAAGAACATCCGCGCTTAATCAAATCGCGAAAAAAAGATATTAAAGGAACTTATTTTGGACCTTTTTCTTCAGCTACATTTGTTAATGAAATTATTGATTTTATCAATAATCAAACCCAACTTAGAAAATGTAAAACAATCCCTAAAAAGAAATGTATTTATGCTGATTTAGGATTGTGTTATGCACCGTGTATTAACAATAATATCGATAGTAAAAAGTATGTTGAAGAAGTAAAAGATTTATTAAAGAATGATTTTAGTAAACTAAAAACGAAACTAATAGAAGCACGAAATACTGCTAGTGATAAGTTAGCGTTTGAACAAGCGCAAACTTATCAAACATTACTAACCCAGTTAGATGAGTTTAGAGTTGGACAAATAGTGGAATTAAATAATCATAAAGGTTTCTATGCCATAGATTATTATCAAACTGATGATTGGATTAGTTTAGTAATATTAGAAATTGTTGATGGGAATATTGTTAATATTAATCAAACGTTATTAGATTATTTTGATGATCCATATCAAAGTATAATAAGCTATATTTTCCAACAATATGATATTAAACAATTACATAGTTTATATGCTCCAGATCAAGAACTATATACCCAATTAGATGAATTATGTGTTTTAACGCCAATTAGTTTAACGAAAGTAGTAAAAACTCGGCTTGAAGAATTCATGCACATTAATGCCCATGAATTCTTCAAGAATAATGTAGATAAAATCACTAAACAGTTTTTTAACCAAAAACAAACTGGTTTTGATAGTTTAGTTGAATTAAGTAATCAATATTTAGAATATATTGAAATGTATGATATTTCCCATACGCAAGGAACTAATGGAGTTGGGGCGAGAGTTGTGTATCATGATGGGAAAAAATCACCTAAATTGTATCGTAAATATCGTTTAAAACAAGATCATCATGGTAATGATTTAAAAGCAATGGAAGAAGTTTTAACGAGACGTTTATCGAAATTAGATGATTATATACCTGATTTAATTGTTATGGATGGTGGGATCGAACAAATTAAGATTGCTAAACAGGTATTAGCTAAGCTTAATTTAGATATTAAAGTAATTGGTTTAGTCAAAGATGATAACCATGCAACCACAGCAATTATTAACCAACAATTAAAAAGAAAAACGTTAAAAACCAATACCCCATTATATCGCTTCTTATATAATATGCAAGAAGAAGTGCATCGCTTTGCAATTGATTATCATCATCAACGTCAAAGTAGTTCGATGTTAACTAGTATCTTAGAACAAGTGCCAGGGATAGGTCCTAAACGAAAAAGAGAATTGTTACAAAGATTTGGTAGTATCGAAAATATTAAACAAGCAAGTATAGATGAATTAAAAACTATTTTGCCAACTACAGTGATTGATAATTTATTAGTAATTTTACAAAATAATTCTTAAAAAATTTTTAAAAAATGTTCAAAATTTGTTCATTTTTATAAAACATCGAAAAACCTAAAATGCCTATAATATAGGCCTAAATCAAAAAAAGCAACTAATTTCAGTTAAAATAGTTGCTTTTTTTTAACGATTTTAATCCCCATAAAATTAAGAGAGTTATAATAAGAGTGTGAAGGAGGATTACGTTAAAAAAATAGTTGTTTGTTTAAAGGAGTGAAATGAAAATAAAAGTAAATAGTGAAATTGGTAAATTAAAAAAAGTTTTATTACACCGTCCTGGAAATGAGTTATTAAACTTAACTCCAGAATGTTTAGAGCGTCTATTATTTGATGATATTCCATATCTAGAATTAGCACAAAAAGAACACGATGAATTCTCAGGAATTTTACGTGCTAATGGTGTTGAAGTATATTATATCGAAAACATGGTTGCTGAGGCCATTGAAAACCCAGAAGCGAAAGAAGAATTTTTAACAACATTTGTTAATGAAGCTGTAGATACAAACGAATCAATAGTAAATAAAGAAGAAGCTAAACGAGTTTTAAGAAAATACTTAGACAGTATTAAAGATAACAAACAATTAGTAGATTTAACTATCGCAGGATTAAGAGTTAGTGACTTGCCTGAAAAAGTAGAAGTAACTGATGATTATTATTTTGTAGCTGATCCACTTCCAAATTTATATTTCCAACGTGACCCATTTGCAAGTATTGCCGATGGCGCTAGTATTAATCATATGATGAGTGTAACTCGTAATCGTGAAACATTATACGCATACATTATGTTTAAATACCACCCAGAATTTAAAGATAGTGGAGTTAAATTCTGGTATGATCGTAAAGATACTACTTCAATTGAAGGTGGAGATCAATTAGTAATTAATAAACATACATTAATGATTGGTATTTCTCAACGTACTCAAGAAGAAAGTATTGAAAAATTAGCAAAACGAATTTTTGCAGATTCTGATAATGAAATTGACACAATTTATGGATTTGATATTGGGGAATCTCGTGCTTACATGCACTTAGATACTGTATTTACTCAAGTAGATAAAGATAAATTTTCAGTGCACCCAGATGCAATTAATGAAGGTATGCGTATTAAAGTATATAAAAAAGATGGAGATGCAATCAAAATTGAAGAAAAACAAAATGTTAAGTTAGAAGAATTACTAGCAGAAGCAACAGGAAATGATAAAGTAACATTAATCCCTTGTGGGGCTGGTGATCCAATTGCTAGTATGCGTGAGCAATGGAATGATGGAGCTAATACATTAGCAATCGCACCAGGAGAAGTAGTAGTATATTCTCGTAACCCAATTACTAACGAAGAATTACGTAAACAAGGAATTAAAGTACACGTAATGTCAAGTAGTGAATTATCTCGTGGTCGAGGAGGACCACGTTGTATGAGTATGCCTTTAGAACGAGAAGAACTGTAAGACATTAAATAAGTAATATAATTATATTTTGAGGAGAAAATTATGGCAGTTAATTTAAAAGGAAGAGACTTTTTAAAAGTTAAAGATTTTAGTACAGAAGAATTACAATACTTATTAGATTTAAGTAGAAAATTAAAAGAAGATAAATTAAGTGGATGTGAAGCTCAAAATTTAAAAGGAAAAAATATTGTATTATTATTCCAAAAAGACTCAACAAGAACTCGTTGTGCCTTTGAATGTGGAGCACATGATCAAGGTGCACACGTAACTTACATTGGACCTAGTGGATCTCATATGGGAACTAAAGAAAGTATTGCCGATACAGCTCGTGTACTTTCTCGTATGTTTGATGGAATCGAATTCCGTGGATTCTCTCAAGAAGATGTAGAAGAATTAGCTAAAAATTCATATGTACCTGTATATAACGGGTTAACTGATGAATGGCACCCAACTCAAATGTTAGCTGATTACTTAACTATTCAAGAAGAATTTGGTCGTGATTTAAAAGGACGTGTATTTACATACATGGGAGATGGACACAACAACATGGCTCACTCTTATATTGTAATGGGAGCTAAAATGGGGATCGAAATGCGTGTAGGATGTCCAAAAGAACAATGGCCAGAACAAGCAGTAATTGATTACGCTAACGAAGTAAACAAAGAAACAGGTGGTAAATTAATCATTACTGAAGATCCAATTAAAGCTGCTAAAGATGCAGACATCATTACAACAGATGTTTGGGTAAGTATGGGTGAAAGTAAAGACCTATTCAAAGAACGTATTGAATTATTAAAACCATACCAAGTTAATGATGAATTAGTAAAACACTGTAAAGAAGATTTCATTTTCTTACACTGTTTACCAGCATTCCACAACGATGAAACAGAAACAGCTAAAGATGTAATTGAACATGTTGGATTTGGAAAAGATGGTATGGAAGTAACAGATTCTATATTTGAATCTAAACACTCTCGTGCATTCCAAGAAGCAGAAAATCGTCTACACACTATTAAAGCCGTAATGGTTGCTACTATTGGTAGCCAAAACTAAGATGGCTGAAACTATAGTTATTGCATTAGGAGGTAATGCCTTACAAATGGATGGTGAGGCGCCTACTTATGCAAATCAGGTAAAAAATGTAACTACTGTAGTCGATGGGATTATTGATCTTATTAAACAAGGTAAAAACATTATTATTTCACATGGTAATGGTCCACAAGTAGGACGTATCTTGTTACAACAAGAAGCAAGTGATTCTGAACAATTACCAGCTAATGACTTAGATATTTGTGTTGCTATGAGTCAAGCTAGTATTGGAATTACTATTCAACAAGTATTAGAAGAACGATTAAAAAAAGAAGGAATTAATCGTGGAGTAGCAACTATTCTTACAGAAGTATTAGTTGATGCTAATGATCCTGCCTTTAGTAATCCAACTAAACCAATTGGTCAATTCTATAATGAAGAAGAAGCTAAACGTTTAGAAGAAGAAAAAGGTTTTGTAATGAAAAAAGATGTGGAAGGACGTTATCGTCGTGTTGTTGGTAGTCCTAAACCACAAAAAATTTTACAACTTGATGCCATTAAAACATTAGTTGACAATAACTTTATTGTTATATGTTGTGGTGGTGGAGGTGTTCCTGTAATTGAAAAAGATGGTAACCTAACAGGAATTGCCGGAGTAATTGATAAAGATAATGCTTCAAGTTTATTAGCTCAAGACTTAGATGCAGATAAATTAGTAATTTTAACTGCAGTACCTGAAGTATGTTTAAACTACAATACACCAGATCAAGTTAATTTACATGAAACAACAATTGAAGAACTTGAAAATAATATGGATCAATTTGAAAAAGGAAGTATGTTACCTAAAGTAGAAGCTTGTTTAAGCTTTACAGGTAAAACTGGAAAAGAAAGTATTATTACTAACTTAGAAAGTGTAACTAATGCCCTTACTACAAGAGAAAGTGGTACAATTATTAAAAAATAGTAAGGAGAAGAAATAATGAAGAACTTATTTAAGAATTATAAGTTGTCTGCATTTGGGATTTTATTCATTATTTTAGTTGTTGTTGCAATCGCGACATGGTTTGTACCAGCAGGTGAATATGTATATAAATGTTCAAATGGTCAATCAGCCTTCATTTATAGTGATGGAGGTCAAGATGAGGCAATTTGTCCAATTAGTGAAGAAGAATCTGACCAATTAGTATTAGCTAATGCTAATGCTAATGCTGGTGAAGAAGGAATTAGCGTTGAAGATGTTACAACAATTACGCAAGTATATGATGCAAGCCCTGTTGATGGTGAGCGTCCTGTTGCAACACTTGAATATCAACGTGTTGAAGAACCTAAACGTCAAGGGGTGTGGAGTGTAGTTCAAGCACCAGTTGATGGATTTATTAAAGCGATTGAAATTATTGCCTTTGTCTTTGCCATTGGTGGATTTATTAATATTGTTATCCAATCAGGAGCAATGGATGCGGGAATTTATGCATTATTACGCAAATTCAAAGGTCGTGAATTATGGTTAATTCCAATCTTAATGACATTATTCTCGCTAGGTGGTACATCTTATGGGATGGCCGAAGAAACAATTGTCTTCTATATCGTTTTAATTCCAATTCTTTTTAGAGCAGGATTTGATAATGCGGTAGGAATGATGGTTATTGCCCTTGGAGCGGGAGTTGGGGTACTTGCTAGTACCGTTAACCCATTTGCGATTGGGGTAGCCGCTTCTAGTGCTGGAATTAGTCCAGGAACTGGAATCGTTGGTCGTAGTATTTTATATGTAGTGGTCTTATTACTTGCAATCGCATATGTTATGCGTTATGCGAAAAAAGTGTATAATGATCCAACTAAATCAATTAACTATGATAAATATGAACAATTAAAACAAGAATTCAGTGCTAAAGAAGGGGAAAATGAAGAAGTAAAAATGACTGGCGCACATAAAGTTATTTTAGCTTTATTTGCTTTAACATTCATTTTAATGATTCTTTCAGTAATCCCTTGGGAAGATGCCTTTGGTATTACAATCTTTGATCAGTTTACTAATATGTTAAACGGATTAGGTATTCCATTTATGGGAGGAGATACTGGTTTAGTTGCCTTTGGACATTGGTACTTTGTTGAAATGACAGGATTATTCTTAGCAGGAAGTTTTGTTATTGGATGTATTGCTAAAGGTAGTGGATTATTAAAAGGACCTATCTTACCAATCTTTATTGATGGTGCTAAAGATATGATGAGTGTTGGATTAATTATTGGTCTTGCTCGTGGTATCCAAATAATTCTAGAAAATAGTGGAATGGCACCAACAATCTTATATTATGGTTCTCAAGCATTAAGCCATGTATCAGCATCTGTGTTCTCAATCCTAGCATACATCTTCTATATTCCATTATCATTCTTAGTACCATCAACATCAGGATTAGCAACAGCTTCAATGCCAATTGTTGGAGACTTAGCTGCTACTGTGTTTGGTAGTGAGATGGGTAAAGTACAAGCTATTACCGGATTTAGTGCTGCTAGTGGGATTGTTAACTTAATTACACCAACTAGTGGGGTAATTATGGCTGCCTTATCACTTTCAAAAATGGACTATGGACGTTGGATTAAATTAGTAACTCCGTTATTAATTATTCTATTCATCGTAAGTGATGTATTCTTATGGTTAACAACAACTTTAGGATTCTTTAGCTAGAAACCAAAAAAAGAGGCGTAAGCCTCTTTTTTTATGTTTAACTGACTTTTGATATTTTGGTATAATATTTTTAAGTTGGAGGATTATGAAAAAAGTAGTAAGTTGTTTAATGATCTTGGTTATGGTTATTAGTTTAAGTGGATGTTTTAATAAAGAAGTGGTTAGCGTGAATGTTGATAGTTTTAACGTTATCGAACGAGAAAGTGATAGTTTTTTTCGCTATTATGCGCGTGGAGATGTTACTCTAACTAATAATACTAATAAATATTTAACTAATTATCCAATGCTTGGTTATTTAACTGATGAATCTGGCATGTTTGTGGAAAATAGTGTTAGTTTAGATCAAGTTACTTTAGAACCACATCAAACCATCGTTGTGCCTTATTGTATTTATGAGAATAATCATGAATATAGTCCTAAACAAAAAATTGATTTAACTAAAGCAAAAAACTTTGTCTTAAAAGTGCCAACTTGGGATGAGTTTGATCGTGCATATCGTCATGTTGCCCGAGTTAGTGGTAAAACAAAGCCAGATTATGAGTATACTAAAGAAAAGTTTAATAATAAATTAAGCTATTCAAAAACTAAAAAACCTGAACAACACAAAGGTGATTTAAGTGATGAGATGGTTACTACAGCTTATTTTAGTTCACTATCTTTTAGTCAGGCGGAAATAACATCAGTGGAGATCGACAAAAAGACTAACGTTACATTAACATTTGATGTTACTAATGTCACTGATCAAGTTGTAGATATTAATAATTTACAAGTAATTGTTGTTATGAGTCAAAATGGAGAAGTAGTAGCTCGTCACGCCGAGGTGTCAGGACCACCTTTAAAACGTGATGATCAAGGATATATTATTGATCGTCCATCAAAACTAGAACCCGGAGAAAGTCATAAGATGGAAGTCCCACTTACTTATTATGGCCAAGGGATTCTAAGTGATGATGGAAAACAAACATATAACCCAGAAGATTTGACATATAATATTGAAGTTAGTCCAAATTTATGGGATATACTTGCATGTCATATTTAATATAATAAGAAATGAAAAAGAGGATGAAAATCCTCTTTTTTAAGTTATATTATTTACATGCTACTTCAAAACGATTATTAACAACATCCCAATCAATGATGGTAAAGATATTATTAACATAGTCAGCACGAACATTTTTATATTGAATATAATAAGCATGTTCCCAAACATCAATTCCTAATAATGGAATTAAGTTATCCATATATGGGTTATCTTGGTTGTGGTATTGTTTAATAACTAATTTATTGTTATCTAAAACTAACCAAGCCCAACCTGATCCAAATAATGTTGTGGCTTTTTGTTTAAATTCTTCTAAGAAACTTTCAACACTACCAAAGTCTTTAATAATTTGTTCTTTTAATGGTGAATCTTTTAATTCAACACCTGGTTTTAAACTAGCAAAGAATGAAACGTGGTTAGCCACACCTCCGCCGTTATTGCGGACAGTATTTTTAATACTATCATCTAATTGATCTAAATTAGCTAATACGTCTTTAAGCTCCATATCATCCCATTTAGTATCTTTAATTGCATTATTATAGTTAGTTGCATATCCATTTAAGTGTTTATCGTAGTGTAATTGCATAATTTCACTGCAAATAACCGGTTCTAATGCATCATAACTATAACTTAATGGTTCTACTTTATACATATTTCCTACCTTTCTATATCTATATTATACCACTATTAATCAAGAGGGTAAAAAAGATTGAGATTTGGTGATATTGTATAATATTTTGTGTA